>VXBP01003278.1:0-43772 GCA_013400115.1 Rhinopomastus cyanomelas | reverse complement strand
CTCCAGGCACATCAAGGACAGGAGGGTCGTTAGGGACGGTCAACATGGCTTCACCAAGGGGAAGTCATGCTTGACCAGCCTGATAGCCTTTTATGAGGGCATAACTAGGTGGATGGATGATGGCAGAGTGGTGGTTGTGGTCTTGACTTGAGTAAGGCATTTGGCACAGTCTCACATAGCATTCTTGCAGCCAAACTGAGGCAGTGTAGCCTGGATGATCAGGTAGTGAGGTGGACCATGAAGTGGCTGCAGGGTAGAAGTCAGAGAGCAGTGGTCAATGGGATGGAATCTAGTTGGAGGCCTGTATCTAGTGGAGTGCCCCAGGGGTCAGTGCTGGGACCAGTCCTGTTCAATCTATTCATTGATGACTTGGATGAGGGATTGGCATGCACTGTCAGCAAGTTTGCTGATGACACAAGGCTGGGTGGTGTCGCTGACACCCCTGCAGACTGTGCTGTCATTCAGTGAGAACTGGACAGGCTGGAGAGCTGGGCTGAGAAAAATGTAATGAGTGTCCCCAGGCAGTCTCCCATCCAAGTACTCACTGGGCCTAACTCTGCATAATTTGCAAGGTGAAATCGGGCATTTTTCCAGGCTGGTATGCCCAGAGGCCAAAAGGAAGTTTCCCGTACCGGGCGCAGAACCCAGGCCACTGAGCGAAAACCAGGAATCCCAACCACTAGACCATATGGGAGGCACTATCAGCATAATCTCAACTGCTTTTGGTGTTGGAAGCAAAATAATCTGAAGGCAGGCTTTTTCCTAGAGGCAGTGATTGCCACCAACCTCTCCTCACACACCATAGAAATAATTGTGGTTTAGACATTTCAGCAGGCTACACATTTTTGAGTGTTCCTGCTGATCTACTCTACTGTTTTTAGTGTCATGTCTTCAGAAGAGCTCATTCTTTCAAACAAATGGAACATACCTTTTACAACTCTCCTTGAGTTGCCTGTACTCAGTCATTCTTAAAACTAATTCCTAAACCACACGCCAGTCCAATCCATACAAAGAGGCAAACAACAATTCTACACATTTAACAATTAGTTGGAAACTAACTGTTTAGATCATTAGAACAGTCACGGCAGTCACTGTTTCATTTAGAAATTATTAAAAAAACCTTAAAAACAGAGAAACATCTCTGAAAGCAGAAGAAACATTCCCATACTCAGAGTGAAATCACAAAATCACAGAGCATTAGGGATTGGAAAAGCCCTCGAAAGATCATCCAGTTCAATTCCCCTACCACAGCAGGACCACCAGGACCAAGTTGCACAGGAACATAACTAGGCAGGTGTTGAACATCTCCAGAGGAGACTCCACACCCCTCTGGGCAGCCCCTTCCAATGCTCCATCACTCTCACTGGGAAGAATTTCCTTCTCATATTGATGTGGAACCTTCTCTCTTCCAGCTTACATCCATTGGCCCTTGTCCTATCATTAGATGACACTGAGCAGAGCCTGGCTCCATCCTCCTGACACCCACCCTTCACATATTTATAAGCATTAATGAAGTCACTCCTCAGTCCCCTTTTCTCCCGGCTAAAGAGACCCAGTTCCCTCAGCCTTTCCTCATCAGGGAGGTGTTCTGCTAGCTTCTCATGTTTGTGGCTCTACACTGAACTCTCTCCAGCAGTGATATTGTTATGCACTAGTAGAAGGGATTTTAAACTGGAAGTTTGACCTGGTACTTCGATTTAAGCGCAAACTAGGTACTACAGCACCACATCAACATAAGAAAACCTTTCCATACATGTCTGAATCACTGTAACTTCATTTCTTCAGAATTGTGCTTTAGTAGTATTTAGAATGATAGCAAACAAAGAGATAACTAAGTTAAAAAAAACCCAATCACATCTTCATTTGTGATTACTTAGAGGATTTCTACAGCACAGCGTGACTTGTCACCAGTAGAAACATGCACCCACTCAGAAAAGCATCTCCTTTGCAGGGTTTGCACAAAGAACACTAATTTTTGTTGAAATTCACAGGCAGACATGTACTTAGTACTGCCTCAACAAAAGGTAGCTGTAATTTCCTATTTAAGTGGTTGCCCACACCACTGTCTACTGCTGCAGCATGATAGGACAAGGGGTGCAAGCTGGAACAGAGGAGGTTCCACATCTATCTGTACATATAAAGTTGCCCTTGGTTTCATGGCTGTGAAACAAGACTGCTTCAAGCACAAATATTTTTCCCCTGTAAACTACATTTTCAAGACTTTTATTCAGACATACTGAAAGAGCTGGACAACTCAAGCTGCCCATTCATTTCAACTGTGTGTGAAGGTAAACAAGCAAAGCTTGGACTCGTGCTACTACACCTCTGCACGTTTCAAATAGGATTCTCCAGGCAGGGATAGACTGGCTGCCTATTCCAAAAGGTATGACTCAGATACTCACAAGAGCTAGTTTGGCTCTGTAAATGCTTCAGCAGAGGCAACCTGTGCTGAGTTTCCAGACTGAACTTCACATATCTTTCTGCTATTTCCCTCTGCTTGACTTAGTACCTTATTTTTTCTGCTTGCATCTCTCTACCTTCCCTTTCAATAACTGTCAGTTGTAAGTCCTAAACCATCCACATTCCTTGAAAAGTCATTTAAATCCTGAACCCACAGACATAAAACACAACTGAATGAAAGGGTGGCATTCAATTTATTGTTGTCACATAGGAGCACATTAAAATAAAAAAGTTAAATAAGTTATCTATTATCATTTATAAACAAACATAACACTAAGGTTTGCTTGAATCTTCTTATCCTTTTAAATTAAACAACTGAATTTCAAAGTCTAGCTCTCTTTCTCTACATTGTACACAAGTCATGGTTCTACCTTCCCCCCCCATTACATAACCAAGTAGTTTGCCCTCCTAATAAAGAGTCTAACCCTTTCCCAAACAAAACACAAGGAGAATCATCTTGCCTTAAAAACTATCTTAATTATCACAATGAATTCCATATGATTAAGATGTGGCAACGAGAAGCAGTTAACACAAGCAATTCATGATAGAACAAGAGGGAATGGGTTCAAGTTACAACAGGGTAGGTTTAGACTTGATCTTAGGAAGAATCTTTTCACAGTGGTGAGGCACTAGAATGGGCTTCCCAGGGAGGTGGTTGAGTCACCATCCCTAGATGTGTTTAAAGATCGATGGATGAGGTGTTGAGGGATGTAGTTTGGGGGTGATCTTGTAGGATAGACAGTTGGACTCAGTGATCCCAGGGGTCTTTTCCAACCAGAGTGATTCTGTAAATTACAAGTGTCTGGATAAGCTCTGTCTGCCGGAGATAACACACATTCATAGATCCACAGAATACCAGGTAGGAAGGGACATCAAGGATCATCTAGTCCAACCTACCAAGCTGAAAATACAACTTAATTTAGATGTCACAGCAGTCTGTCAAGATGGGTCTTAAAATTACCCAATGTAGGGCAATCGACCTCTTCCCTTGGGAGATTAAGCCAGCAGATTATTTTTGCTCCACCACTAGCTCACAAATACTCGGTCTTCAATCAATCACTCAGCTGCTTTGGAGAGGTACTGCTGGCTGTAATGGCTTTCAGACACTAAAATGGAACAAAAAAATTAATAGTGAGCATTCTAAGAAGGTAAACAAAATACTGTGGCAATAACAGATTTTGTCAGTTTGAACACTGAGACCTGCAAATAAATTTATTACAGAAGAGAGAGAGATACTGTCCTGATCTTCTTGCCTGGTCTCCCAGGGGTAGACATTATAATGGGTGTTACATCACCTGGCACAAACAGCTAGTGGTTCTTTATACAATGTACTTGAGTGTCAACAAGACCCTGATGATGCAGTGTGGGTTGAAAAATAATGAACTTCAGACACCATGATGCTGCTTCTGTGCATCATCTTGCATAGAACTAAGCTTAAAAAGTTAAATTACTCTTACATGTTAAGTTTAAAAATCTTTGCATGCTTGGCCTCATGTTCACACTGCTTAGAGCAGACTTGCTTTGTCTCTTGAGGTCAATAGGTTTGGGTTACTCTTGTTTTTAATTTTCTGGAAATCAAAGAACATTAGGAATTGGGAGGGACCTCAAAAGATCATTCAGTTCAATGGCCCTTCCAGGGAACAATCACTTAGACCAAGTCACACAGGAACATATCCGGGTGAGTTTTAAATGTCTCCAGAGAAGGAGACTCCACAACCCCCCTGGGCAGGCCCTTCCAGGGCTCTGTCTCCCTCAGTGGGAACAAGTTCCTTCTCATATTGATGTGGAACCTCCTCTGTTCCAGCTCACACTCATTACCACTTGTCCTATCCTTAGATGACACTAAGCAGAGCCTGGCTCCATCTTCCTGACACCCACACTTCATGTATTTATAAACATTAATGAGATCACCCTACAGCCTCGTCTTCTCCAAGCTCAATAGACCCAGCTCACTCAGCTTTTCCTCATCAGGGAGTTGTTCTACACCATCATCTTTGTAGCTCTGCGCTGGACTCTTTCCAGCAGCTGTGTCTTTCTTGAACTGAGGGGCCCACAACTGGACACAATACTCCCGGTGCGGTCTCACCAGGATAGAGTAGAAGGGAGACAAGAACCTCTCTTGATCTACTAACCACTCCTTTTCTGACTGACCCCAAGATGCCTTTGGCCTTCTCGGCCACAAGGGCACACTGCTGGCTCATGGTCATCCTGCTGGCCACCAGGACCCCCAGGTCACTTTCTCCTACACTGCTCTCCAACAGGTCAGTCCCCAGCTCTGTACCGGTACCTGGGGTTGTTCTTGCCCAAATGCCAGACTCTACACTTACTCTTGTTATACTTCATTCAATGTCTCCCTGCCAAGCTCTCCAGCCTGTCCAGGTCCTGCTGAATGGCAGCACAGTCTGCAGGGGTGTCAGCCACTTCTCCCAACTTTGTGTCATCAACAAACTTTCTGACAGTGTATTCTAATCCCACAGAAAGAATGTACTTAGCAACAAAAATACCCCCAAACCTTAGAATTCAGAAAAATAGCATCCTTGGAAGATAACATTAGCCAAATGTCTGTCTTGTCAGATCTGTAGGACAAAGTCATGGGAGAAGTTTAAACTCTGACCTACAGCTCTGGTTCTGAATAAGAATAGATGAAGTACTGTGCATTTTAAAGTTAAAAAGCTAAGACTAAAACAAAAGCCACAGAAAATGCATGCAGTTGCTGCTGGAACATTTCTTTTTAAAGGATGTGGCCTTTCAAGCTGTGTCTTAGAAGCAACTGCTTGGAGGGAAGACAGTACCATACCCATTGGTCTGCTGCCTATTACCATTGCTGCCTCCTTCTTTTATTCAGGTTAATTTTTCTCCTCTTGGAGACTGCAGGACAAAGACAAAGGGAGTTGAATGCAATAAACCTAACACTTCACTATATTCTCAATCAATAAATCATCTCACCAATACCGATAGCTAATGGCTAGCAGACAAGTTTCTGGAGCTATTCCACACCATCTCAAAATTCATAAGCCCTAGTTTTATAGAATCATAGAATAGAACCATTTGGGACTGGAAGGGACCTCGAAAGATCATCTAGTCCAATCCCCCTGACACAGCTGGATCACCTAGACCAAGGCACACAGAAATGCATCCAGGTGGGTTTTAAACATCTCCAGAGAAGGAATTTAATCAAAGAATATAATTTCCTTGGGTTCATGTGCATATTGCTGGTCCCCTTGGTAGGGATTAAAGATACACTACTCTGTTAATGGCTTAAACTAAGACATTAAAACTATTGACACTGTCTACATAGCACAGAGCACTTATCACTACTAAAAGGAATAAATTCAGCAGCAAGATTAAATCAACCCATACCAACCCTAGCAGAGAATCAGAGGGCAAAACAGACTTCTGTGTTTCAGGCTCCAGCTGGCAAGTTGTACGTTGCATTTATTTAAAACCCTACCGACCTCCTGATTACAATGTCCTCTGAAATATCAGAACTTTCTTCTTGATAAGTTAAAAAATTAATAAACTAAGCCCTCGCTATCTACAGTCCTCATCGTTTTCTCAGTGCTTATCTCTTCCCAGTGATATTACACAGAACAGAAGGCTTTGTGTCTAATGCTGACAGTGTCTGCACATCGAGGTCTGTGTACCAAAACCATCTCTGTTCTGTTTCCTCCATTGTTCATTGTGAGACCATAGTAAAATGCAAAGCAATAAATATCATTGGTTTAGGCAGGAGTAAGTTAGAGAACAGGAATTCAACTGGGCTTTTCCTGATCATATACTGTACAGAATCACAGAATCACTCTGGTTGGAAAAGACCCTTGAGATCATTGAGTTCAATCATCTACCCTTACAAGTTCACCCCCAAACCACATCCCTCAACACCTCATCCAAAACGTCTTTAAATATATCCAGAGATGGCAACTCGACCACCTCCCTGGGAAGACCAGTGCCTCACCACCAGTCCTGTGAAAAGATTCTTTCTAGTATCAAGTCTAAACCTACCCTGTTGTAACTAGAACCCATTCCCTCTTGTTCTACCACTAACTGCTTGTGAGAAGACACTACTTCTGTAACAGCAGATGAAAACTTTCCAAGTCACGCTACAGATGTTAAGTTGTGAGCATTAGGGTGTACTTACAGACATTCTGTGCTTTCATCAACTCAATAGTTTTACACCAAGCAGTCATGAGAAAAGACAGCAACATCTCTAAGCAAAAAGCAGGATCATTTTAGTCACCAGAGCCAAGGCCACAGCTTCACAGATAACGCTTTTTCTGAGGACAGATTTGAAATCAATTGTTGTTCAATGATGGGTTTTTGCTAGCATTTTTAGGATTTGACAGAGCTCGCACTGTTCAAGTGTAAAAGCCCCAAAAGCTGGAGATCTAATGATGGACAAACATGCACACAGCCACAGGTATTTGAATGTCCTTAATATTTAGAAAAAAAACCAACACGAAACACAACAGCAACCAATAAAGCTTTTTACAGAGGAGGGTGAAGAAGCTGGTTAAGGGCCTGGAGAATAAATCTGGTAAGGAAAGACAAGAGAGTTGGAGCTGTTTAGTTTGAGGAAGAAGAGGCTGAGCAGAGACCTTATTGCTCTCTACAACTACCTGAAAGGACATTGTAGAGATGTTGATGCTGGTCTCTTCTTACAGGTAATTAGTGATAGAACCAGAGAGAAGGGTTTCAAGCTCCAAAAGGGGAAGTTTAGATTAGACATCAAGAAAAATTTCTTCCTAGAGAGAGTGGTCAGGCTGCCCAAAGTGGTTGTTGAGTCACCATCCCTGGATGAGTTTAAAAGACACTTAGATGTAGAGTTGGGGGAAGTGGTTTTGGGGTGAACTTGTAGAGTAGGTATAGAGTAGGGTTGATGGTTGGACTCTATGATCCCAAGGATCTTTTCCAACCTGAATGATTCTATGTTTCTACACTTCTATGACTATGCACTCGCTCTTCTAAAGGATTTAACGTGCAGAAAATAATAATGGCACAAAAGTTTTAAGTTCATTCTTCCCCCATCAAGAGTGAGGCAGCCATTACATACTTCAATCAAACAAGGCACCCAGCAACTAAAGCTAATGGATTTTAGGGTGTTGTATCCATGCAGTTCAACAAGAAAGATTATCCTGCAAATAGCATCATAGTTAATGCATTTTACCTTGGAAAGTTCTGTAAAAGCTTTGGGCAGATTATTTGCCAGTGAAAAATTATTTCCCTGAGGCTTTGCTTCTCCCAACTTCTCTTTTTTGTTTGTATTCTTTTTTGTTTTATTTTACTTTTGAAAAAGCATGAGCTGTATGCTCAATTTATTGTCATCACTTTGCCTAAATCTTGCAGATACAAAAAACTTATTTCTACCCTCATGTAATAATTCCTCTCATATGGCTGGAGAGAAAGGGCTTGATGCTAAACTTGACTCAGTGACGGTCCTGTTGATCAACTTACATGACATAAAGGTGTCTACACTGAAGTCTCCAGCCAGAAATGATTCTTATGCATTGCAAGTGCAAGTTAAATGAGACCCTGGAACAAATGCCAGACATCTGAGCTGCTAATATAACCAATTAAAAACATCAGTATTAACTGCAGTACCTTAATGAGGTATCACATTCTTCACATGCTTCTCACAGCATACTTATTTTTTCAGAATATACTCACTGCCCCTCATACATTTTCCCTTCTCTCTTCAGTTACTTTTACTGCTCAATTAATTGGTACCTGGGCCCCAGTAATGATTATGACTCGTGTACCTACATCTAATTCTAAATACTCATAGATATAATACTAAAGCACAACTGAAAGGTTTATTTGTAGTCTGCCGTTTGAATCATGCTGTAAGAGAAAATAAGATGGAGACCTGTCTAATAGGTTCTTCTTGACCAATAAATTCCTTAGAAAACACACCAGTTTCTCTCTATCCTAAAACAGTCCAGTGTTATTATGATTTATGTACCCCGAAAACACCTTCTGTCAATATAGTCTTGCATCTGGGCAAGAACAACCCCAGGTACCAGTATAGGTTGAGGACTGACCTGTGGGAGAGCAGCGTAGGAGAAAGGGACCTTGGTAGACAGCAGGATGACCATGAGCCAGCAATGTGCCCTTGTGGCCAAAAGGGCCAAATGGCATAGTGGGATCAATCAGAAGTGGGGTAGTTAGTATCTCTCAAGAGAGGTTGTCTTCATCCTCTACTCTGCCATAGTGAGACCACATCTGGAATATTGTGTCCAGTTCTGGGCCCTTCAGATCCAGAAGGACACAGAACTGCTAGACCGAGTCTAGGACAGAGCCACAAATATGATGAAGGGAGTAGAACATCTCCTTTAGGAGGAAAAGGTGAGGGAGCTGGCTGTCTTGAGCTTGAAGAAACAGAGACTGAAGGGGGACCTCATTAGAACTGATAAATATATGAAGGATGGGTGTAAGGAGGATGGAGCCAGGCTTTGTTCAGTGTCATCTAATGATAGGACAAGGGGCAATGGATGTGAACTGGAACATAGGAGGTTCCACATCAATATCAGAAGGAACTTCTTCCCACTGAGGGTGACAGAGCCCTGGAAGGGGCTGCCCAGCAGGGTTGTGGAGTCTTCTGCTCTGGAGATGTATAAAACCCACCTGGACATGTTCCTGTGCGACTTGGTCTAGGTGGTCCTTCTGTGGCAGGGGGATTGGACGGAATGATTATTTGACATCCCTTCCAAACCCTAATGTTCTATGATTCTGTGATTAAAAACATCTGCCACATGGCACACTGGCACCTGTTTTTTCTGAGTAATGCACAGTGAAATGTTTTTTCTGACTGCCCCACATAACATCCAGCTTCAGAGTTGATGAGAACTGCTAGAAATACGGACATGAACATTAAGACTTTCTGTACTCAAAAGGAAAAGCAAAATTTCCTAATTTTGTTGCTCTTCCTAAGCAACAAATCATAGGATGTTAGGGGTTGGAAGGGACCCAAGAGATCATCGAGTCCAACCCCCCTGCTGCAGCAGGACAAAACTATCTAACACAGATCACAGAGGAACGCATCCAGGCGGGCCTTGAAAGTCCCCAGAGAAGGAGACTCCACGACCTCCCTGGGGAGTCTGTTCCAGTGCTCTGTGACCCTCACAGTAAAGAAGTTCCCCCTTGTGTTGAGGCGGAACCTCCTCTGCTGCAACTTATTGCAAATCTATTGGCTGTGAAATAAAAGCTGCCTTCTTCAATAGTATCCTACAGTGTTCATACTTTATCCATTCCTCACACACACACATTGTAAGGATGCTGGTTTTGAATGTCAGCATAGGAGGGGACCAGCACATCATAAAAAGCCAAATGGATTGCCAACGACAGCATCATTGTCCTCAAGGGGTTGGTGCTTGTTTCTTACTCATACTATTACATCTCTACCATGGGAACAAAGGATGAGAAAATGAACACGCTACTCTACATGATCACCAACTCTTACCTTATCTTAACTTTGTATTGGCTACTGAAGGGAAGAAAGTTTTGCCCATAATCCAAGCTCTTCACTACTAACGGTGGTTCCCCTGTAATTATTGCTGAGCTTTTAATAAGACCAAGTTTTCATTCTTGGAAAAGAATCAAGCAGTTCCTAACAAAAAGCTTGAAAAAACATCCCTTTTTAAAGAAAATATTGTATATACTCAATATCTAAAAGCACATAATATTTTCCCTCATTAAATCCTACCTAAAGCCTATATAGAATTGACAAACATTTATTTCACAAGTCTAGAAATATCAGGAAATGATACAGTCTTGATGGGTTTTTTTCAACATTTATACATCTATGGGAGTAGGCCAGTCCATCCTATATCTAGGATGTGAACTATTTCACAGAATCCCAGAACATTACGGATTGGAAGGGACCTTGAAAGATCACATAGTCCAATCCCCCTGCTAGAGCAGGATCACCTATTTAATTTATTTTAGTGTTTACTTGACCACTCAGAAAATATACGGCTTGTTTAGCACCTTGGGAAAAATGTCCATTGCTTTAGAGATGGTTAGATGTGACTGTCTACAAAAAGATTGCTTGCATTCACTCCACAGCTGAGAGTTGAGTTGTTTACGCTTTCTGTACACGACACTACATCCGGTCACCCTGCTATGCACCATCATCCTTTCTGCAGAGAGAATCATAGAATCATCAAGGTTGGAAAAGACCTTGAAGATCATCAAGTCCAGCTGTCTGCCCTACAAACACCAACCACTAACCCACCCTGGCTGCCCATTTGTTGAATCCTTCCAGGGATGGTGGTTCTGCTCCTTCCCTGGGCAGCCTGTTCTCCAAGGCCTTCCCACTCTTTCTGGGAAGAAGTTTTTCAAAGATACAATCTGAACCTCCCTTGGCACAACTTAACCCCATTTCCTCTTGTCCTATTACTAGTGTCTAGGGAGAAGAGGACAACACCTGCCTCATTACACCCTCCCTTCAGGTAGTTGTAGAGAGCAGTGAGGTCTCCCCTGAACCTCCTGTTCTGGTCATTGGAATGGGCTGCCCAGGGAGGTGGTGGGGGCCACATCCCAATAGTCATTTAAGGTAAGGCTTGATGAGGCTTTGAGCAACCTGATCTAGACAGAGTTGTCCCTGTATAGGGAGATTGGACTAGATGACCTCTAGAGTTCCCTTCTGGCCTAGAACATTCCATGATTCTATGATTTCCCTTCATCCTATCACTGGCCACGAGGGAGAATGGACTGACCCTTGCCTTTCTACCACCTCCTTTCAAGTAGTTGGAGAGAGCAAGTAGGTCTCACCTCTATTTTTCCACATCAACCTGAGGAAGGAACTTCTTCACAGTGAAGGTGACGGAGCACTGGAACAGGCTGCCCAGGGGGGTTGTGGAGTCTCCCTCACTGGAGATATTCAAGACCCGCCTGGATGAGTTCCTGTGTGACTTGGTTTAGGTGATCCTGCTGTGTCAGGGGGATTGGACTGGATGATCTTTCCAGGTTCCTTCCAATCCTTAGTGATTCTATGATTCTATTCTATGATTCTATTTCCTCTTCTCCAGGCTAAACAGCCCCACATTCCTCAGATGACACCTTTTCCAAACCCTTTAATGGCTGGGTAGCTGCCTCTGTCTCTTCTCCAGCCTTTCAAGGTCTGTATAAGGGGCCCCAAAACAGGACACAGGACTCAAGGTGTGGCTTCACCAAAGCTGAGTAGAAGGGAATGATCATATCCTTGCTCCTGCTGGCAACACTATTACTGATATAGGCCAGGATGTCATTGGCTTTTTTGGCCACCTGGGCACACCGCTGGCTCATATCCTTTAGCTGAGCTTGCAGATTTTCTGGTGCCAACAACAGTACCTACAAGAAAAGCTACTTTTGGGCTCTACAAGTATTTATATTTGCTTATCTGCTTACAATAAACATGGAATTTAAGACTGCAAAAGCTACTGCAGCCTTCCTAGCCGCCCTCATACAGTAACCTAGAACACATCTGTGTTACACCAACAGGAAACCAGCTCTCCTCATTCCAGAATAATTGTTAGGAAGTAGCACAGTCTACTCTGGTTGGAAGAGACCATTAAGACCATACAGTCCAACTACAAAATGTTCGACAACAAAATAAAAAGGAATTACAAACCCAGCCTTGAACTTATTTTGGTGACTTGCAATATTCCAAAAACATTTACACAGACAGTTTACAGTTTATGAGGGTTGGAAGGGACCTTCAAAGGCTCAAGCAGGACACAAATTACTGAAAAGCATAACCGCCTAAACCCACTGGGTTTACATCACCAAGTAAAGAAAGGCCAGAAGAAGGGTCAAGTTGCTAGAAGAAGCTTATAATTGGCTAAAGAAACGTTAGAATTGAAAGCTAATCCATTCTCTCCTCTATCATCTCCCCTGCTAAGTTTGACTGATGTTTTACAAACATACATCGAAGAGGTGAACCTAAACAATGTTTGCACTCTTTCCCCTCTCTAAGTCTGACTGAACATTTCATGAGTTGATATTTATTGTAGCTGCATTTTAATTTTTGATTGCCTTCGGAAATAATTATGAGCTGCCAGAAAGCAATCATCTCTTTGAAAGATGTCTAAGCAATGAGTATGTGGGAGCCTCCAGGCTCCATTGAAATGCTAACTACATAAATAATACAACTCCTACTAAACAAAGCTTCTAGTTTTGGCTCAGATACATTCTTCCATCCCATCGTATCTGTACCCAGAAAATAAACCTTTGAGTCTAGAATAGCCAAGGCTGAGCCCATCAGTGATGGTGGTAGCACCTCTGTGATAACATGTTTAAGAAAGTGGAAGATTGGGAGGAACCAAGCATCTGCAGAACAACAGCCAGAGAAGAGGAGTGAGAATATACACGAGACCAAGGACTCTGCAGACACCACAGTCAGCAAATAAGGTAGGGAAGGAGTTGTTCTGGGTGCCAGAACAGAGATTCCTGTGCAACCCATGGTTAAGACCATGGTAAGGCAGGCTGTTCTACAGCCTTTGGAGGTTTGTGTCAGAGCAGATCTCCACCTGCACCTGGTGGAGAAACTTACACCAGAGATGGTGAATGCTCAAAGGAGACAGTGACTCTGTGGGAAACTCAATCTGGAGCAGGTTCCTGACAGGACCTATGGACAGAGCAATCCACACTGGAGCAGGTTTGGTGGCAGTAATTGTGACCCCACAGGGGATCCACAATGGAGGAGTTTGCTCCTGAAGGATGTGTCCCCTGGGAACAAACCACACCACAGCAGCTCTTGAAGAACTGAAGCTCATGAGAAGGCCTCAACATTAGAGAAGCCCATGGAGGACTGCCTCCCATGGCAGGGAATGCATGTTGGAGTAGGGGAACTCTGTGACATGTCCTGCCCTTCAGGAGAAAGGTGTGACAGAGACAACTGTGTCATGAACCCCCTGCAACACTTGGAGGGACAAGGTGGAAAAATTGGGATTTAAGCCCAGGAAAGAAGAGAGGAGTGAGGGGAAGGTAATTTTAAAAATCTGGTTGTATTTCCCATTATCTTACTCTGGTTTCAACAGCACTAAATGAATTGTTCCAGGCCAAGTCTGTTTTGCCCATGGACAGCAACCAGCAACTGCTCCCCTCCTGACCTTGTCTTTGTTCTATTTTCTGTCCCCTGTCCAGCTGAGGGGAGCAAGTGACAGAGTGGTACCTAGCATGCAGCCAACATCAACCCACCACTCCTACTTAGAAGTGCAAATGGAAATGGAGTTTATTTATTAATGCCTGTGCCTCTACAATCATCCTCACCTTTGCTGCAGAAGTACTTCTAATGGTTTGAGCTCCCAAAAATGTTCCAAAAAAAATCTCCTCACTGGGCATATCTATTTTGAACCACGCAGCAATGTAACCCAACCACCTCCTTAATGCAATGAGCTTTCTTTTCCTGAATAATGAATATGAATATTCCCATGTATTATACATTCCTGACCACTGAGAAAGAGAATGCTCCCTCTGGAATGGAAAGATTGAACTGTTCCTACTGCAGTATTTTTATGGAGACCTAGCACATTTTAGTGTTCAGTTTGCATTGACTTGATGGAAACTGGAGGTTGCCTAGTAGATCCTTGCATGCAAATAAGGTTAGAAACATTTAAATCAATTATTGATGGCTCATAGAGGTTTTCTCAAGAAATTCCCAATCAGAATTAAGGGATTAATTGCTTTGAAACACGTTCTCTTTTGTCTGGATCTTCCCTAATCACAGTTACCATTAACAAATATATATAATAAAATATATTAACACAGAATCACAGAACATTAGGAATTGGAAGGGACCTAAAAAGATCATCTAGTGCAATCCCCCTGCCACAGCAGGGGGACCAAGTCACACAGGAACAAATCCAGGCAGGTTTTTAAACATCTTCAGAGAAGGAGACTCCACAACTCCCCTGGGCAGCCCCTTCCAGGGCTCTGTCACCCTCACTGGGAAGAAGTTCCTTCTCAGATTTTTGTGGAACCTCCTTTGTTCCAGCTGATACCTGTTAATCCTTGTCCTATCATTAGATGACACCAAGCAGAGCCTGGATCTATCCTCCTGACACTCACCCTTCACATATTTATAAACATTAATAAGGTCACCCCTCAGTCTCCTCTACTCCAAGATCAAGACACCCAGCTCCCTCAGCCCTTTCTCATCAGGATGGTGAAGCTCCCTTCATCATCTTCATGGTTCTGTGCTGGACTCTCTCCAGCAGTTGTGTCCTTCTAGAACTGAGGTGCTCAGAACTGAACACAATATTCCAGATGTAGTCTCCACAGGGCACAGTGGAGGCGGAGAAGAAAGTCTCTCAGTCTACTAACCATCACTCTTCTAATCCACCTCAGGTTGCCAGTGACTTCCTTGGCCACAAGGGCAGTAATATTTGTATGAATTTAAATATTAAAGATCTACAATTATCAGATCTAGTCAGCATCCCCAACTTCACAAATTTATCAAAACCATGTTGTACAAGTAAAGCCTTAAGAGAGTTAACATTTGTACTGAAATAATTAAATGGTTAAAAGCTGAAGTGTTAGAAACATAACATCAACCCATTTAATTGTGGTTAACTCATTATGACTAGAAATAACCTCTTAAGTAATAATTTGAGGAGAAACTGAATCAGGTCAAACTTAAGGTCATTGGTCTCTTTAGCTTGGAGAAAAGGAGATTGAGGGGTGACTTCATCAATGTTTATAAATATGTGAAGGGTAGGTGTCAGGAGGATGGAGGCAGGCTCTGCTCAATGTCATCTGATGATAGGGCAAGGGACAATGGCTGTCAGCTGTAACATAGGAGGCTCCACATCAATCTGAGAAGGAACTTCTTCCCAGTGAGGATGACAGAGCACTGGAACAGGCTGCCCAGCGATGTTGTGGAGTCTGCTTCACTGGAGACATTTAAAATCTGCCTGGATATCACAGAACATTAGGAATTAGAAAGGACCTCAAAACATCATCCAGTCCAATCCCCCTACCAGAGCAGGATCACCATTCCTGTGCGACTTGGTCTGGATGATCGTGCTCTGGCAGGGAGATTGGACTAGATGGTCTTTTGACATCCCTTTCAATCCATAATGGTCTGTGATTCTGTGATAGTTGTGCACTGGTTCTGCTGCCAACATCAGCCAAAGCCAGTTTAAGTCAATTAAGCAACCAGGGATTAAACCAAACTCAGGTAAGATTTTGCTTCATCCCTGATCTTTCTGCTAGTTTTACATGCTTGAATTTAAAGGGGATAAGAAAGAAAGCATCTGTCCTTGAGTAGGTAGATATGAAAATGCAAAGCCCTACTCTAAAATTAATGCTCTTTTCCAAATCTCAGGAAGCAGTGATGTTCTCTATTAAGGTCGAGTCTTTTTGTGCATTCTGCACACGCCCAGCAAAACATCAGTGAGACCTTCAAGTAGTCAAGATCAGGAATTAAAAACAAATAATTAGGAAAAAAAAAAAGGAAAGCTGAACTTTCAGAAATAGTTTGTGTCTTCTGATACACAAAGCTCACATGCAGATAAACAAGGTCATTAAAAGGATCATAAGGAAATTGCAAGCTTTACAAATAAATGACAGAATTGCTCCAAACAAGTAAGGAAGTACAAATCTCAATAATAATTGCAGGAAGATACAGAATGCCAAGCAATATCATACAATGCTTTGTAATTTGGATGAAGAGCATCCTCACATCTGTTGAAAATATTTGCTTACTTACCAAACATCATGTAGATCTTGTCATATTTTTAGACTAAATACATAATTAGACTCCATTTTTAACCAAAATTGATTTTTTACTATTTACACCAATTGTTTTCTCCCCTTTCTCCCTCCTAGGCCTTCCCTTCACAACCAAAAAAAAAATCTATCATAAATCCCCATTGTTTCTCCAATATTAATTTGCTTAAATCATGTTCTGCACAGATGAACTTTGTTATGTAGGAAACTGAAGAGTTTTAAGGCCAAGGCCCTTGCTGAGAAATCAGCTTAATTTCTTTATGTATTAAAAAATTAGTATTATTTTGCTGAAACTCAAATCCCATATATTAAAGCTAAAAATATCTCTATTGGATACGATTCTAAGAAATGAGATGAAGAGAATCTGTTTTGATACTGCTGTTATAGTTAACCTGACAAACAGGGAGTGTGGAACAGGAAGAGTTGAGAAACGTGAAGACCACCAGTTTGTGAACAAAACAGGTCCTACAGCTGGTTACTGTGATCTATCCATTAATGTTGATAAATATGGAAAGGGTGGATGTCAGGAAGACGGAACCAGGCTCTGCTCAGGGGCACCCAATGATAGAACAACAGGCAAAGGGTGTGAGCTGGAACAGAGAAGGTTCCACATCAGTATGAGAAGGACCTTCTTCCGAGTGAGGGTGACAGAGCACTGGAAGGGGCTGCCCAGGGGATTATGCAGTCTCCTTCTCTGGAGACATTTATAACCCACTTGGACATGTTCCTGTGCAACTTGGTCTAGGTGATCTTGCTGTGGTGGGGGTTTTGACTAGATGATCTTTCAAGGTCCCTTCCAGTCCCTACAGTTCTGTGATTAAAAACATCTGCCACATTACACACTAGCACCTGTTTTTTTCCGAGTAAAACCTTACATAATGATTACAAATGTAATGAGGCCCAAATGTGAATGACTGGATTCAGACAGATTCACAGAACATTAGGGATTGGACAGAACCATGAAAGATCACGTCGCACAGGAACATACCCTAAAAAGGGACCTAAAAAGATCATCTAGTCCAATCCCCCTGCCACAGCAGGATCTCCTAGACCAAGTCACACAGGAACAAATCCAGGCAGGTTTTTAAGCATCTTCAGAGAAGGAGACTCCACAACCCACCTGGGCAGCCCCTTCCAGGATTCTGTCACCCTCACTGGGAAGAAGGTCCTTCTCACATTTATATGTAACCTCCTTTGTTCCAGCTCACAGCTGTTGCCCCTTGTCCTATCATTAGATGCCACTAAGCAGAGCCTGTCTCCATCCTCCTGACACCCACCCTTTCCATATTTACAAACATTAACGAGTCACCCCTTAGTCTCCTTTTTTCCAAGTTCAAGAGAGCTAGCTCCCTCAGCCTTTTCTTATTCAGGGAGATGTTCCATTCCCATCATCATTTAAGGCTGGGACAGAAGAGAAGTTGAGATCATTTTCTTTACTGTTTCTAAACTTGACAAGTTGAACACAGCAATCATCACTTACACTTGGATTTCATATTTGAAAAATTGATTTCTCAGCAGGGGACAGGTGCACTAGAAACAGAAGAATGGGTTATTGATTCCATCCAGCAGCACCAAGGATTTGAAGAGTAACTGAATTTGGGGGAGTGGAGAGGAATTAGAATTCAACACCACATTAAAATAAGCTGGGAAAAACAAAGTTGTGTCCAGTTAAGGTTATTACACTTGTATTGCTAATCATTATATTTGTTTATTTTTAAGCAGGGAGCTGATCCAATAACCTTTTTCTTAGATATAGGCAAAACAGAACAAAACATAAAAAACATGTTTTCCTCCAGATAAAAAATTAAAACTCATTTTAAATCTCCCTGTGAAAATGTACTTCTGCCCTCACAAACTCAAGCAGCAATGAGATGAGAAGACCAGCTACTAAAAGTCAACATTAGTACACTTGTTCTGAACCCATCTGTCAAAATCTCTTGCAATACAGAAGAATAGCTACTGTTATTGATTCCAGTCATGGTCTTAACAACTCATGGAAAGTTCTAAATGTATTGCTGTTGTAACAGTACTGAACCCAGAGTTTATATAACCCCTGAAGAATTGACGATGCTCTCTCCATAAACACAGTTAGAATGGGACACACCCTCTTTATGAAGAAAGGCTGAAGGAGCTGGGTCTCTTGAGCTTGGAGGAGACTGATGAGTGACCTCTTTAATGTTAATAAATACGTAAAGAACAGGTGTCAAGAGGATAGAGCCAGGCTCCGCTCAGTGTCATCCAATGATAAGACAAGAAGCAATGGGTGTGAGCTGGAACAGAGGACATTCCACATCAATAGGAGAAGGAATTTCTTCACAGTGAGGAAGACAGACACTGGAATGGGCTGCCCAGGAGGGTTGTGGAGTCTTCTTCTCTGAAGATGTTTAAAACCCACCTGGACATGTTCCTGTGTGACTTGGTCTAGGTGATCCTGCTGTGGCAGGGGGATTGGACTGGATGATCTTTCGAGTTCCCTTCCAATCTGTAATGTACTGCAATACTGTGGGCTTAAAATTAGATTAAGAGTCAAGCATAGTTTGGCTCTTAACCTTCTAGGAGGACTGTAGGAGGGTACAAGTGTTTGCCTTTGTTTTTCTCCATCAAAAAAATATTAATGGGATTATCATGTTCCAGGCATATCACAGACAACACAAGCATTCATGAAGCAGAAAATGAATAAACAACAAATAACTACTTCACATTTGCAGTTCTACAAGGAGCCACTTGTTATTTGCTGCTTTTCTTTGAGAAGAATAACCTACATCAGCACATGTAATCCTGGAAGAGGCATACTTGCTTACAGATTAGTTAAATTCCTTGGAAGAATCTACCGTGTTCCAAATATACAGATAAAAATCTGCATTTAGAGACAAGTTTCAATATTTAGAAGGGCATCCATGACATTGAGATCTAGCAGAGAAACATTTGCAGCAATTCAGGCTGCTGACTCAAATTCATTTCTTTATATCACATTTGATTTATAAACATTCCTCGCTTCATTTACTTGTACTCTTTCTTTTCTTTACCAGGAAAAAAAAGCTAAATTTTTGAATAAAGGTGCTTTGCCAAGCCTCAGTAACTACCTCTGGCACCAAGCATAAATCCTGCCATTACACACAAGAACTGGATGTGTTAAAAACAAGGGATCTCAAGCAGAAAAGTGACATTTGCAGGCTAAGGATTCAAAGTTTTGTTACACAAATTAGAAAGTTATAGGAGGAGGATTTCACTCCTTGAAGTGTTTAGAGGAAAACTTACTGCAAGGAGAAAGAAGACAGAGTAGGTAGTGATTAGGCTAAGTAGTATGCAAATGATTCCCCTGGTTTTGCCAATCAGTCCAGCCAGCTGGGCTGTCAAGGTGCTACCAAACAGCTCTGATCAGTTTGGAGAGTAACAACGTCACCATCTCACTCAGCCATGCATTCACAACTTGGGACACAGAGCACTCACGTTTCTAATCAGACTTCAGTTTCGTCTCTTGTGCCAATGGATTTGTAAAATCAAAATCTTACTACAGATCTGAAATACTTCTCTCAAGCAAATGTCACAATCACAAATCCCATTTTTCAGGTGGCAGCAATGAAATTGAAGAACATGCACACATGTTTTTCATATCCTTAGACTCATTTGTTCATGCTCCTTGTAGGTGAGGTGCGTCACTTGGGACCCTTCTTCAGGTACTACCAAACACAGAGAATCATAGAATTATTAGGGATTGGAAGGGATCTCGAAAAATCATCTAGTCCAATCCTGTTGCCACAGCAGGATCACCTAGACCAAGTCACACAGGAACACACCCAGGCTTGTTTTGAATGTCTACAGAGAAGGAGACTCCACAACATCCCTGAGCAGCCCCTTCCAGTGCTCTGTCACCCTCACTGGGAAGAAATTCCTTCTTATATTTATGTGGAACCTCCTCTGTTCCAGTTTATACCCATTGCCCCTTGTCCTATCACTAGATGACATTGAGAAGAGCCTGGCTCCACCCTCCTGACACCCACCCTTCACATTTTTGTAAACATTAATGGGGTCACCTCTCAGTCTCCTCTTCTCCAAGCTAAAGTGACACAGCTCCCTCAGCCTCTCCTCATAAGGGAGATGCTCCACTTCCTTCATCATCCTCACTGCTCTATGTTGGACTTCCTCCAGCAGCTCCACATCACTCGAACTGAGTGGCCCAGAACTGGACACAATACTCTAGATGTGGTCTCAATAGGACAGAGTAGAGGGGGAGAAAAACCTCTGTTGATCTGCTAACCACCCCACTTATGATCCACCCCAGGATGCTGTTGGCTGTCTTGGCCACAAGAGCACATCAAAAGCTACTAGATAGAAACCTAGACTGGCCTGAGTTGGAAGACACTTCCAAAGATCGTCTAGTCCAAACCCCCTGCAGGAACCAGGGACATCGTCAACTAGATCAGGTTGCCTAGAGCCTTGTCCAGACTCACCTTGAATAGCTCCAGGGATTGGGCATCCGCTCTCTCCCTGGGCAACCTGTTCCTGTGTTATCTCAAGTACTTCTTCCTAAGAGCCCATTTCAAACTGCCCTTCTCTAATGTCAGACAATTACTCCTCGTCCCATCACTCCAGGCCTTTATAAACAGTCCCTCTGCAGCCTTCTTGTAGCCCCCTTCAGGGACTGGAAGGTTGCTCTCAAGTGTCTCCACCCGGAGCCTTCACTTCTTCATGCTGAAAAATCCTAGCTCCCTCAAACTGCACCTTGGAATAAATCCAACCCACAGGAGCTTGCACACTCATATAAGGGTCTGATTATCTGATTATAACATCAGGGTTGGTGCAATTTCCCCCCCACCCCAAAAGTGATTAATACTTTCAGAATCCTGAAATCAGGGTTCATACAGCACCCAATGTCTGCTTTAAATGCAGTTATTCTGAAGACACAAAGACTAGCAAATTAAATATGAAGTAATTTTTAGCACTAAGTTCCAAGCTGACAACAGACTTTTAAGTAGAACTAACAATGGCACTTAATGTTTAGCCTGTTACTTACGACTGGCTAAGTCAAGTTAACTAACATTCAGGCGGCCCAGTACTTAACGTGTCTCCCTTTCCAACCATTAGAAAAAAATGAATATTGAATTCATTCAAGATCTAAACAAAACAAGGTTAGGTACTCATTCCTCTGGCATAAATGTGATTAAGTGTTCCAGGCTTTTCAGTGAAAGCCCGAGACCAGACCAGATGACAAAAGGACCACCACTACCTTTCTGATGGCATAATTTCACACACACATTGCTTTTAAAATGTGAATCCATCTTTAAATCTTTACCTTTTCAGCCACTAAGAAATGTGTCCAAACTACCAGGTAGGCCACCCTGACATAAGCAATAAGATCAGTTTCCAAAGGTAATAAAGTGCTGTAACACGGTTCCCACAGTTATCCTATACAACTCTCCATAAACGTGTCAGCAGACAGTAGACATCAAGCCCTCCTGCCTATGAGACAGTGTCACAGATGGAACTGTGCGCTCTACTCACAAGAAAGAAATAACAATATCTTCATTGATATAAAACAGTGATTAAACAAAGTTTGACCAGTAAATGTGACTTTTTAATAAGAATCAATGGTGAGGTGCACAGGGGTGTTGACTGCATGCAGGACACAGTCAGACAAAGCTGTCAGGAGACTCTCCCATTTAAAAGACTCTGTATGCATAGTTCATCTCTAATATTAATCTTAACCAAGCTTAGCCCCATTTGCTTGATAGTAGTTGCCAGCAAGTGGGGGAAAAGAAGGAATAGGGTTGGAGTGCTAAAAAGCAGGAGAAAGTAAGCCTAACACCTTGATCTTCAGAAGGAAGAGGGTTGGGTTTATCTCAGTTAATTAAACTATGAATTCTGACTTATTACTGATAGTATAGCTCAGGGGTCCTCAAACTTTTTAAACAGGGGGCTGGTTCACTGTCCCTCAGACAGTGTAGGGGGACGGGCTATAGTTTGTGTTGCCTGGTTTGTCCTGCCTAGGAGCAGGAGGGAGAGACAGAGGAGCCACCCAGCCCCACCACACAGTCAGCAGGAAGAAGTCAACTGCATTATTATGAAAGGCAGGTCCTGCTTGACGCATCTGATGTCCTATTACAACATGACCTGCTTAGCAGATGAGGGCTGTGGACAATGTCAACCTGAACTTAACTAAAGCCTTGGACACTGTTTTCCACAGCATCTTCCTGGACAAAACAGCTGCTTATGGCATGGATAAGTACACTCTTTGCTGGATAAAAAAAATTTCCATCTCATAAACTGAATGGCTGGGCCCAAAGAGTTGAGTTAAATCCAGTTGGCAAGCAGTCATATTGTAAAATCACAGAATTATTGAGGCTGGAAAATCTTTCTGGGCTCATCCAGTCCAAGCAAAGGACCTAAGATCACCACAGTGGCCACACCAGGGCACTATGGACCCCTGCTAGGTTGTCCTTCAACACCTCCAGAGATGGGGACTCAACCACTGCTCTGGTCAGTCTGTTCCAGGGTCCGATCACCCTTTCCTGGATGAAGGGCTTCCTAACATCTAACCTGACCCTCCCCTGGTGCAGCTTCAGGCCCTTGCCTGGTGCTAGTTGCCTGGGAGAAGACCCTGAACCCCACCTGACTACAACCTCCCTTCAGGGCATTGTAGAGAGAGTGACATCCTTGAAGATGTCAGGCCACAGCCTTGAACTACCTGAGTACCATCTAGCACTGCAAATAATACTTTTTCCAGGTATCTTCCCTTTTAATCAGATAAACTTTTTGTAGTGAGCTATACGTTCAAGCACCTCAATGTCCTTAAGTTGNGAGGTCTCTTCCAACCTTGGTAATACTGTGATAAATTACTCGCCTGGGGTACAGGGTTAGTCGAGAGGTGTTCTTGTGGGAGATCTGGCGGGACTTTAACATACAGACCAACATGATCTTGTAAAAGCCCGGGAACATCTGAGGACAAAGTGACGCACACAAAAATGACCTAGGAATGAACATTTATTAAACAAAGCCACTAACTTCTATAGACTTCAAAAAACCCGCCTCACAGGCAGTGCTATTGGACAGACGGCACACCTCCCATGTTCTTTACTGGAACAAGCTAGCTGTCCATACACCTGCAGACAGCAGGCAGTCCAGCCCTGCACCTTGTGCAGCCTCTAAAACCCTTCCCTACTGCTTTTCGCTGTTAGCAAAGTCCTCCAGCATAAGGACTGGATTGCTCACGCAGTTATGTTCCTCTACACTTTTAACAGTTGACTACATCCTGACCCTGCTTTTCACGTATTAGGACTACCATCAGTGTTCCAAATCTCAGGTACCATCACTTGGAGAGATTTCCTCCCGTCTTGTGCTACTAGGTGAAAACACAACTCTGCACTGTTTTTTATTACAATCAATTCCTTAGATATACTTTGTTTGTAAATTTGCATGATACAGAACTTTCCCATCTATTTTCTCCATGAACTGGGTTTTTCTTTCATTTAGTTACTGTTCACTTGGTTTATTTTTAGTTATTTATTGTTACGCTTCCACAAGTTTACTGAAATAGTCTCCATTACTAAGAACTTCTTCCCTATGCAAATTTTTAGAATGATCCTAACCTCTTCCTTTCCACAGCAATAGAATCATTGAATCATCATTCAGGTTGGAAAAGACCCTTGCAATCATCCAGTCCAACCATCAAACCTACTTTAGAAGTTCACCCCTAAACCAGACCCTCCAACACCACATCTAAGTGTCTTTTAAACTCATCCAGGGATGGGGACTCCATCACCACCCTGGGCAGCCCATTCCAGTGTCTGAACACTCTCTCCAGGATTAATTGTTTCCTGATGTCCAATCTAAACCTCCCTTGTTGGAGCTTGAAACCCTTCCCTCTGGTTGTGTCACTAACTATCAGTGAGAAGAGACCAGCACCAACATCTTTACTATGTCCTTTCAGATAGTTGTAGAGAGTGCTGAAGTTTCCCCTAAGCCTCCTCTTCCTCAGTCTAAACAGCCCCAACTCTCTCAATCTCTCCTCATCAGATTTACTCTCCAGGCCCTTAACCAGCTTCAAGGTGCAGCCAATATAACCACAGACACATAAACACAAGACAGTATCTATTTCCTATATAAGTAGTACACATGGGTGTTTAACTGTCAAAATCTTGACATTATGAAATATTTAGCTTCAGTTTTGAATTGGGATGGAAATAAAGTTTGACAGGGCTTCTAAAATCCTATCCTAGAAAATCTCTACATATTTGGGCTATGGGAATTGAGTTCACTTTCAAGTATTAAAGAATGCATTGCCATTCAGTTATGCTGACTTTTCCTCAAGGACTGCTGATGTTACTTCAAACATTCTACTTTTATTTCATTCCAAGTAAATGTATTTATTGCCTCCAGATTAATAGGATCATCACCTTCCTTGAGATGTATCACATGCAGTGTTACAGGACTAAAAAGGCATTTTATGTTACTGTGGTTTCACCTGATTTGACCTTTCTCCAGCTCAAGTAACTTCATCGTTTCATCCTCCTCAAGACATCCAACCACCTTTATGATTTCTTTGTAGAACATGTAGAACAGCCGTTCTGCATTCTTCAAGTTGGAGTACATCAAGTACTAGTAAGTGAAATACTATTCACTTTCAACTGTACTGCTGCTTCAGTGTACCTAAAGTAATTGTGACTGTTGCAGTTAAGCCCCCTACATCTGCTTTGGAATTATGAGATATTCACAAAATCAAAGAACATTAGGGATTGAAAGGGACCTCCAAAGATCATCTAGTCCAATCTTCCCTGCCACCACAGGGTGACGTAGACCAAGCCATGCAGGAACACATCCAGGCAGGTTCTAAACACCTTCAGAGAAGGGAGGTGTTCTTCTGGCATAGATGTTCATTGCTGGTGAACACCTTGCCCACCCTAACAAGTAGTCAGAAGTAACAGCTTCACTCATTGAGCCTCAGTTTACTGTTCGCTTACCCTATGTCTCCCTTCTGGTAAAAGTATGGTCTGATAATTCTCTCCAAAGTCCCTGAGGAAACAGTAACCTCCCACCTGAGGGAAACCAATGGGAATGGACAGCTGTCTGAAATCCAGCTCTCTCCCAGAATTACCCATAATGAGGTTCATAATGCCTTTAGTCACTGGAGGATCTCCACTGAGCAGCCAGATTAGTTTATGTTGTTCACCATCCTGGCTCTCCAGGCCTACTCAATTCTGAAATATTCCTAATCAATTTCCCCTGACCTTGTGTGTTAATTGCTCACAACTGCATCATTTTGAAAGGCTGTAACTGAAAGCACAGTAGTCATTTACTGTACCAGCTACTGCCCCAGAGAACAGTGAGGAATACCCGTCTGAGGACCACAATGCCTCCTGGAACCCTAAGGGCTGGTGCATCTGCAGTTCTGTGCGTTACCTTGAAAATAAAGTGAGATGCTCTTATATCAGAAAATAGTAGCAGTAGACTTAACAGGAAGCAGCCCTCATTTTCTAGGTGAACTATGTGGCTACATGAGTGGTGAAGTTTGGGGGCGGAGACTGGCCGTGGATCGCAGCAAAACTTAACTAGCCAGATATTGCTGCCGGGGGAAGTGAAAGCGTGCTGGTGGCTCTGTTTCTTTTTGGGCTGTTTTACCAGCTTCTAGACAACAGTGGGGGGATCTGCCAAAAAAAAAAAAAAGTAACAACGTGGCAGCAGAGGAAGACCAGGCTTCGGTCACATCTGGTAGAGGTGGGAACCCAAACGGAGATCTCCCAAAAAAATGAGTTTATGCAGGTAATGGGCTGTCAAGAATGCAGAGCTTTCTTTCATCTTCCTGGCGGCATTCGGTGTGAGCAGGTAGATTATTTGCTTGACTGGGCAGCACAATTGCAAGATGAGGTTGAAAGGCTGCAAGCTGAACTACGAAGGCTCAGGACAACTAGGGAGGCTGAAACTGACAGGTGGAGTCAGACTTAGCAGTATGGATAATGGATAAATAAGAGCCACATTCAGGGGGGAGCCTGTATCCTATGGTTCTCAGGGGGTGGACAGGAGCCCAAGTAAAATGGGTGACTGGAGCCAAGTGCAGGGCAATGGCAGAAGGCAGGTACCACCCTTGCCTGGCGCTCCTCCCCAGCTGACACTAAGTAATAGATATGAGCCCCTATTGGAAGGCAACAAATCTGATAAGGATATAGAGGATAGAGAACCCACACTGAAGATCCAGGCAGTCTCATACATCCAGGAAGGCTTCTAGTGCTACAACGACCTCCTCTACAAAGAAGAGAAGGGTCCTAGTTATTGCAGACTCGCTCTTGAAAGGGACTGAGGGCCCAATATGCAGAACTGAATCCCATCATAGGGAAGTCTGCAGTTTACCGGGAGCCCGAATCAGGGACATCACTAGGTTGCCCTCTAACCTGGTGAAGTCAGCTGACTATAAACCACTGCTGATCATCCAAACAAGTGGGGAAGAAGCTGTATTCCGTAGTCTGAGGGCAATGAACAAAGACCTTAAGGCATTAGCACGTTTTGCAAAGGACTCTGGGCCACAAAATGTATTCTGTTCATTACCTCCTTTTTGGGGTGAGGACATAGGCCAGAATAGAAGGATTAAGTATATCAATGCCTGGCTTCAGGACTGGTGTTACAGACACCAGGCTTAGTAGGTACAAATGGGAGGGGTTTAACTCAGAGGGGAAAAAGGGTTCTGGGGCAGGAGCTGGCAAGGTTCATTCAGATGACTTTAATCTAGATCTGAGGTGGGGTGGGATAGTTGATGGGAGAGCACCAGTGGCACAGAGCTCTGATCTTAAGGAAGAACAGATGACCTCTCGCTGTCCTAGGGTGAAATTGGAGCACTCAGCTCACTCCCTGAAATGCCTGGGCACCAATGCACGCAGCATGGGGAATAAGCAGGAGGAGTTAGAAATCTGTGTCCAGTCACAAGATTATGATCTGGTAGCAAGTGCAGAGTCTTGCATCTGGCCATGAACAACCCCAGGTACCAGTATAGGCTGGGGACTGACCTGTTGGAGAGTAGTGTAGGGGAAAGGGACTTGGGGGTCCTGGTGGACAGCAGGATGACTATGAGCCAGCAATGTGCTCTTGTGGCCAAGAAGGCCAACAGCATCCTGGGGTAGATTAGAAGAGGGGTGGTTAGCAGATCAAGAGTTTCTTCTCCCCCTCTACTCTGCCCTGGTGAGACCACACCTGGAGTATTGTGTCCAGTTCTGGGCTCCTCAGTTCAAGAGGGATGTGGAGCTGCTGGACAGGGTCCAGCATAGGGCAATGAAGATGATGGAGGTGGAGCACCTCCCATATGAGGAGAGGCTGAGGGACCTGAGTCTCTTTAGATTGAGAAGAGGAGAATGAGGGTTGACCTCATTAATGTCTATAAATATTTGAGGGGTAGGTGTCAGGAGGATTGAGCTGGGCTGTTCTCAGTGTCATGCAGTGATAGGACGAGGAGCAAAAGTTGTAAGCTGGAACATAGGAGGTTCCACATCAGCCTGAGAAGGAACTTCTTCACGGTGAGGGTGATGGAGCACTGGAACAGGTTGCCCAGGGTGGTTGTGGAGTCTCCTTCACTGGAGATGTTCAATGCCCACCTGGATTTGTTCCTGTGTGACTTGGTGTAGATGATCCTGCTGTGTCAGGGGGATTGGACTAGATGATCTTTCGAGGTCCCTTCTAATTCATAATGATTCTATGATTTTATGAACATTCACACTGCAGTAAATGCAGTAAATATTTTTCACAATGGACACTGGAGCACTCACATGAACTGTTTCAACTGCTCAGTGTGTCCAGAGCAATTTATGCTCATCATCCCAACATGCAGAAACACAGTTCTCTTTTCATAACTTAGAGCAATCCAGCCAATGAATTCACTGAGGAGTATGAGATGATGGTGGCATGATGTTCATAGCAGTTTCTGGCTTAGGAGTTTGAGTTAAGCCTCTATGATGACCAGAACTCAAACAGGATGAGTCAATACTTTCCTATGCTCTGGAATAAGCAGTGTGAGCTTACAGGTATGTTACTCATTTGCATACTAAGAGAAGCTTGTGCTTAGAACACAAATTCATCAGTCCTCTGTTCAACTGGTTCTTCGAAATTCTCCACTGTACTAAGAACAAATCTCTGAACACGAACAAAATGCTCAAAGCCTTATAGAGGCCAATTCAAACTACGGAAGCGCAATCTGAGCTCAACGCCATGTTTCACTACTTATGGTACCCAACATACTGAGCAACGTAATCTAGGGACAAGAAAAGACAATTTCTTTGTCTGGGAAAAAGATCAGGCAAAGCTTTCCACAAACCTCTTCAGAGTGAGACAAAAGAAAGTTGAAGACAAAAAACTCAGTGAATAACCATGCAAGAGACAAATATGGCTGCAGCACTGTGCTACTCTGCTCTGAAGCAGCCTCATGTCTGAAAGAACCTCCATAATGAAAAGTCTAAGTGGTGGATATAAAGGCAAATGTTCCTACAAGTACATGAGGATTATCCCATCAAAAATATGGTATGGATTTTATTTCAATTGATTTTTCATGGCAACATCTATTGATACACGAATTTGAACACCTCCCTTAAGAGGAAAGGCTGAGGGAGCTGGGTCTCTTGAGCTTGGAGAAGAAGAGACTGAAGAGTGACTCATTAATGTTTGTAAATACAGGAAGAGCAGGTGTCAGAAGTATGGAGCCAGGCTCTTCTCAATGTCATCTAGTGATAGGACAAGGGACAATGGGTGTAAGCTGGATCATAGGAGGTTCCACATCAATATGAGGACAAACTTGGTCAGTGAGAGTATCAGAGCACTGGAAGGGGCTGCCCAGGGCAGGTTGTGTAGTTTCCCTCTCTGAAGGCATTTAAAACCCACCTGGATATCTTCTGATGCAGCTTAATCTAAGTGATCCTGCTCTGGAAGGATCACTTACACTCTCATTCCAATTTTCGTGTTATTTCAGTCCAAAAATCACACACAGACTGCGGCCTAAGAAAGGAAAAGTAATCTGCCCTTATTGTCTTGCTTCAACTGAAACGACTTGAAAAGATGCATCCAATGACTACAGTACATGAGAAGGAATGGAAGAAAAAAAACCTGGAACAGCAAGAGTCAGTAACTCTTCTAGTTCAGTGGCACATTATTCTGAATAAAAATCATTGCTCACAAGATTAGAATAAAATGCAGGTGAAGCCCTAGATTTATTTTGCTTTTAAACCAAAAGTTAAATCTCCATGCTTTTAAAAACAATTTTAAATTGAAAATCAGAACTGAACACTCTCCTTTCCCATAAATGCTGAGCACTACACGTTACTTGAATAATAAACACTGTTTAGTCATAATTTATGTTCATGCCTTTGCACTCTCAATACAGCTGCAGGCATTCACAAAAGCAGATGGAAGAAGGAGCTTCATTCCCCCCCCCCCATGTTCAATGCATTAACATTTACTGTAAATTAAAATCAATTTATAACAAATACATTGCCACTGCTGTCCCCCTTTACTAGCTGCTGATATATTACATGATTATACACAGATGTTAAGGGTGAAGCAATTAAACTGCTCATTCTTTAATATTAAGTATCTGATTAATTCATTACACCTTTACTGTGCAATAACTGATCCCAGCTTTGTCTGTTTCTCCCTCTATTTCCCTTCTCAGATCTGAAATTACATTAAGTAAATGGAGTTTCAGAAACTGAAGAAAACAGAACAAACACGCAAACTTGAAGAGATACCCCAAAAAGGAGTTGAACCAAACTTTCTCAATAAAATGAAGCTGTAATGGTGTAAGAATGAGACTTGAAAGGAAGAACAAATAAAATTTCTTCCATACAAAAACCAAAAGAAACATTAAACTAGACTTGGACGTACAGGAATACACAACTATTTTCACAGAATCACAGAACATTAGGGCGTGGAAGGGACCTCGAAAGATCATCTAGTGCAGTCCTTAGACCAAGTCACACAGGAACATGTCCAGGCAGGTTTTAAACATCTCCAGAGAAGGAGACTCCACAACTCTCCGCCGGGGCAGCCCCTTCCAGCGCTCCCGTCACCATCACTGTGAAGAAGTTCCTTCACATATTTATATGGAACCTCCTCTGTTCCAGCTCACACCCATTGCCCCTTGTACTATCATTAGAGGACATTGATCACAGCCTGCCTCCATCCTCCTGACACCCATCCTCCACATATTTATGAAGAATAACATGGTCACCCTTCAGTCTCCTCCAAGCTAAAGAGACCCAGCTACCTGTTTTTTCAAAAACCTGGAAAGAGTGGCATTGGTAACAAGGAGGTAGAAAGCCTTCCTAATTAATAAAATCTTTCTCATACTGAGTGACAAGTAAATCACCTTCCAGACTTCCATAACTGTACAACCAATCATATCTTTCATTTTCCTAGTAATCCTTTATGAAGATCTTGGCAGTGTATTTTCTAGAGAACAGAATCAGCAGTGACACACTAGTGTCCAAGATATGCAAGTAAACTACACTAACAGTTTCTCCTCTGATCTCATCCAACTTAGAGTTGGAGGTGTTTTGTCTGAAGAAGAGGAGACTTAGGGGAGACCTCATTGCTCTCTACAACTATCTGAAAGGACATTGTAGAGACGTTGGTGCTGGTCTTTTCTCATAGGTAATTCACAACAGAACAAGAGGGAAGGGTTTCAAGCTCCAACAGGGTAGGGTTAGACTGGATATCAGGAAACAATTCTTCCTGGAGAGAGTGTTCAGACACTGGAATGGGCTGCCCAGTGTGGTGTGAGTCCCAATCCCTGGAAGAGTTTAAAAGATGCTTAGATGTGGTGTTGGGGGATCTGATTTAGGGGTGAACTTGTAGACTAGGTTTGATGGTTGGACTGGATGATTGCAAGGGTCTTTTCCAACCTGAATGATTCCATGATTAATCAGGGCACCAGCATGGAATAAGCACGTGTAGTTCATCTGATAACTTCTGGTTTGTGCTTAGAATCAGTGTTTTTAATTAGTGTAGGCAGTAATGGATCCACAGGAGGAGAATACTCGTCTGCAAAATCTTTACAGTTGTTTTGTGGAACCTTGGCGTAGAAAAACAGTGCAAAGCACACAAAGTTGATAGATTGAGATTTACAACTGAGTGGAAAGGGGTTGTTCTTACGTTGAACCATGGGAAAAATACACAGTAAGATCATACACAGTAAGATCATACACAGAAGTAAGACTCCAAAAAAGGAAAAGTAGCTCCAGAAATTAGAGTCTTTCCCTGACGGGGTGGGGGAAAAAGATGGAAAACCTGATTACAGAAGAGTTTTTTCATAACTGTGTCTCAGTCTGTTACTCCCATTTCAATTCATATTCATCTGAGCCAGCTCCTTCTTGCAGTATTCGTTATGTCCACATTTCCACTAGCTTCCCCAAGCTCTGAGCAGAGCATACCAAGTAGGATGGAAACCGTTAGAGAAAACATTTAAGGAAAGAAGAAAAAAGTCTAAATTCAATAGTCTTGTCTCATTGTTATCATTCATCGTAAAAGACTTCCATTGCCCAGAAATTACAACCGTATTAAGGAAATCTGTTATCTCAGGCCCTAACTTGCACACCTGCAGTTCAAATTTGAGAGTTAATTCTGGTACAGGAAAAGTAATGCCCCAAATAAATGCGGCTTTCGGTTTACATTGCAGCCTCACAAAAAATAGCATTAGAGTTTTATAAAGAAAGAGAGGTAGGACTAAGACTATAAAAAGAGTGAGGATGGCTGAAATGAACATCAAATATCATTTCTCTGTGCAAAATTCTCCAAACATAACGTGCAAACTCATTACCACAGTAAGGTTTGATATTCATACTTAAATACACAATTATACATTCAGTCACGTAAAGCCAACATAAAAAGCACCATGTTATTCATTCAGAGCTGGCAAAGCTTTCTATCTCCACATGTCTTTCCTCAGGTCACTAGTCTTTTGTCATTGGTTCAAAAATTGTTACACAATTAGAAATAACTAAGCATATACATAGCTCAAGAAGCTTCATTAAATAATGCTTCATTATTGTGGTGGGTTCAGGACCACAATTTAAGATAAAAGAAAGGAAAGCAAAGCAGTGAGGTCTTGACATCTCAGATAAAGTTGCCAGACAATGGATGGTTTGGGGAAACTGCAGAAAGCTTTATTAACTCTATAACTATATACAGAATGGAAGAAAACGTTACACAAGTCAGTGCACACAAACTAGAAACTGTGTCATAAATGCCATCACACAATCTGAGAAAAATACAATGAGAGATCACTATAGTTTGGGCCTTGGTGGTTCTTTCAGATTAGAGACCTGGGAAAGACAGTATGTCAGTCCAGGATGGCCCGAGTTTCTCAGCGCCCACACCTGCATCCCTCGGTGCAGCTGCAAACAAAGAACCCAGTCTCTGTCTTTCAGATCCAAGGTTTAAGGATTCTCAAGTCCTTCTGCTTTCTTCAGCTAAGCACGAAGGAACTCTCCCCCAAAACTTAAGTGCTGCCAGTCTTTTCTCAGCAGCAGAAATGACAAACAGCCTCTCTTCCTGCTGATCAGTCTTTCCAAAATGGCGGCAGCCCAGCCACATGGCCCTGGCCATGTGCAGGATCCAAGATGGAGACCAACTGCATGGCTGCATCAGCAGGGCCACACCCCCACACACACACTCCACACACGGCCAAGAGGGTCTTCCTAGCCAGGCCCTTCCGGGACAGGTCCCAGGACAGACCCTTCTGGGGAAGGTTCCTGGGACAGTGTAACCTTGGGGCAGGTCCCCCACAACAGGCCCTTCTGGGGAAGGGTCCTGGGACCTGTGTAACTGGGGACAGGTCCCCCAGGACAGACTTTTCTGGGGAAGGTTCTAGGGCAGTGTCACCTCCCCCAGGACAGGTAACTGAGGGAAGGGTTCCTCTTGAAAATAACACAACTTTTCATTCTTAATGAAAGCACAACCTCTGCACATCTGAAAATGCTGGTAATTTTCACACTGCAACAATTATGGAACTTGTATTAATAAATATCTATCATTGGGGGGTGAAAAAAGCTGATAATACAATGAAATCAAAGACTAATCAAGGTGTCCTTGGCCAACTTACACAGTAGGATTTCATGTAGCGAGGACCATGACAAAGTTTGTTTTCCAAAATGTTTTATGTCATGTTAAACTTACAGCAGGGTCCAAGGTCAGTGCTAATCGCTCCAGCCAAAGCCATTAAGTTTGAGAAGCTAAAACCTAAAAAAGGATATTAATGAACTCAATACTACTAATTAATTCATAGGCTAGTTAGACTAATTAATTACTCAGACTCCGCACAACACGTATCACAGCAGCCTCACGGTGTTCTGTACCTGACAGAACTGCTTCAACTCTCAAACATCTCATGAGAAACAAACAGGTCAGTTACTGGAACACCACAGAATCACAAAATAATAGGAATTGGAAAGGACCTCAAAAGATATCTAGTCCAATCCCCCTGCCACAGCAGGATCCCCTAGTTCAAGTCACACAGGAACATATCCAGGTGGGTTTTAAACATCTCCAGACATGAAGACTCCACAACCTCTCTGGCAAGCCCCTTCCAGTGCTCTGTCACCCTCACTGGGAATGAGTTCCTTTTCAGATTGATGTGGAACCTCCTCTGTTCCAGCTTACACCCATTGACCCTTGTCCTATCATTAGATGTCACTGAGAAGAGCGTGGCTCCATCTTTCTGGCACTTACCCTTCACATATTTATCAACATTAATGAGGTCACTTCATTCTTCTCCAAACTAAAGAGACCTAGCTCCCTCAGCATCATCTCATAAGGGAGATGTTCCACTCCCTTCATCATCTTTCTTGCTCTTTGCTGGACTCTCTCCAGCAGTTCTGTGTCCCTCTTGAGCTGAGTGGCCCATAACTGGACACAGTAATCCAGATGTGGTCTGTATCATTATCCACTAACAGAACCACGGCATTGTTCACAAGCTTGTAAAGATCAATATTTCTAAGACTGTTTACATACTTATTTTCACCAGTAATTCCTTCCCATTTCCAGACTGACACTCCCCTGAAAGAGTATTTACAAGATTTTTTTTTAATCTGAGCACCTACACGAACGAACCTTCACACACCTGCCCCATCATCTTATTGTGCATTTAGCTTCATTGGTTTCTTTTTGACTTAATGGCTGGAATATACATCAAATCACTCTGTATGCAGACCAGAACTTAATGAAACCCAAAAAGGTAACTGCATTGACTGACTTCAGCCAAATCCAAAGCGTATTTACACAATGGTCTCACACTGATGATGTCATGCAGCAAAAAGGCAGCAGTCTATTTCTACACTGTAAATACTACACTCTGTACCTTGCTGCACATCTCCGTTTCAAACTCCAGGCTTATTTTTGCATTTTTTTCCCCTCAATTTCTCTTTCTTCTGTTGCCTTCAGAAGTCCTGCTTCCTCAAAAGTCTCTCTCAGTACTTTTTTGAAAGCCTGGAAAAGAAAGCTTCCAAAAGAATCCACTTGACTCTCCTCTCTTTTTTTTGCAGTGGCCATTCCAATCCCTTCAGCTTCACTGCAGAAAACTGTCCAATCACCAGCTGATACAGCAGTTATGGAGCACAAGAGTATTACCTGCCGCCTGCAGGACAAATGCATCCCTTTCAAAGTGAGAAGCCCAGCTTCGCTATTTGACAGCAATTGTTTGTTACCCACTAAGAACTGTAAGAAATTGACAAACCTGCTCAGTTATTAGTTCATTATACAGAAGCTGCTCTGCTTCATCCACTTTATTTGAAGGGCTTTGGTCAGAGTTGGATAAACATAACCAAACACTAAATTCACACAACATAGATACCCCAACACTAAGCACACAGAGATCAGTCACAGACTCTTACATAAATGAGCCAGGTTCTGGTATCATCTTTCCCCCAGGGATATGAAGCCTCTAGCATTTTTTAGTTGTGGAAATGTGGTATTGTTAGTTCAGTCCAGTTTTCCTTTCCTCAGATCCAGTAAATGGTTTAAGGATAAGTTTCATGCTCCCTATGTTCAGTACTTGTCTTCTGCACCTGTGTGCCATCATCCCTGAACTGCAGACATTATTCTCCACCTCCATTTCACTACATCATGGTTTTGCAAGAATATTTCTCCTCCAGTTATCTTTGAAGTTCCAAATTCCTACCCTCTCATCCATCACCATGCTCTGAGGCAAAACCTTGGAGCAAAAGGGACTCCACAAACAGGAAAGTGCTCACACAAGTTACCCCTCACCCAAACAGGTACCAATTGCTTGAGGAAGTGTGGCTGAAAAGCGGTCTAGCAGAGAGGGACCTGGAGGTTTTAATAGATAGGAGGCTGAATCTGAGCCAGCAGGGTGCCCAGGTGGCCAAGAAGGCCAAGGGCATCCTGGCCTGGATTAGAAACTGTTTCCAGTAGAAGTAGGGAGGTGATTGTCCACCTGTACTCAGCACTGGTGAGGCTGCACCTTGAGTACTAGGTACAGTTTTGGGCACCTCAGTACAAGCGAGACATCGAGGTACTGGAACGAGTGCAGAGGAGGGCAATGAAGTTGGGGAAGGGCCTGGAAAATAAGTCTGATGAGGACAGATTGAGAGAGTTGGGGCTGTTTAGTTTCTTAAAGCATAAAGCATCCGTTACTGATCTAGTTCATCTACAACTTATCTAGTTCACTAGACAACCCCACATCTTTCTGCAGCACTAAATATCCCTAACTGCTTTACAGCTCATTCATTATATCTCATTCCATGTCATATTCTGCCCAATTTTCCTCTTCTGCTCTATTTGTTCTGTAAATCTGTCACAGACATCTTCATTCAGGGTATCATTTAGCAGGAAAGGGAACAGCTAAGTTCTCAGTTACTGTCACAAGCCAACAGCATCTTAAGTAAAAGAGCATGTGAAGAAGGAATGCCTTGTCAGTCTGCAGATGCTTTTATGTGATAGGAAAAACTGCACCCAGAACTGTGTAGTTATAACTGCTCCAATTACCTCCAAGCAAACTTAAACACTTCATGATTCTACGATTTCTATGCCAGAAATTTGCACAGCTAAACTCCCACTCCCGGAAGCAGGTACAAAGTGTGAAACCTCTCTGCCCAGGCAGAGCATTGCCAAAATTAGCTAACATCTGTAGATGCCAGAAGGTTTGTGTAAGCTCAGCATTAATTTATACAATATTGCTGTTCTGGATGGTCTCAGTCCCTTAAAGCCTGTAACCCCCCCTCTACTCTGCCCTGGTGAGACCACATCTGGAACACTGAAAAAAAGCATGCCAGTCAAGTAGAGATGAGCACCACCACCCTCTCTATTATTCATGCGTCACCCCCATCTGCGATACAACGAGACCCAAACTGTTTGCAGACTGGCCAAGTCTTCATTTCTTCAGCTTAGCTTCTCCAGCTCAATACTCTCGGGATGGCCTGAATTCTCAGCGCCCAAAACTGCATCCCTTGGTGCAGCGGACATGCATTTTAAACAAATAACCCAGTCTGTCTTTCAGATCCAAGGTTTAAGGATTCTCAAGTCCTTCTGCTTTCTTCAGCTAAGCATGAAGGAGTCCTCCCCCAAAGCTTAAGCGCCCCCCGTTTTTCTCAGTGGCAGAAATGACAAACTGTCTCTCTTCCCGCGGATCAGTCTCTCCAAAATGGCGGCGGCATAGCCACATAGCCCTGGCCACGTGCGGGATCCAAGATGGAGACCAACTGCATGGCTGCTTCAACAGGGCTGCACCACCCCACACTCTACATATGGCCAAGAGAGTCTTCCAAAGATCCTCTCCTCTCTCTCTCCTGTTTCAGCTCCAGAAGGGAGTACCCCAGCTCACCACGATGCTGAAGGGCTGCTGATGGCAAATCTGCACCAGTCTTGCTTCTCCAGTCCGTGGCCAGGATTGCGTGGCATCAGGTCCCGGCCAGCGGTGGGGTCAGGCCGGTGTCAGGTCCACGTCTGCGGTGGAATCGGGGCCACGGTGGTGTCCGCGGCCGGCACTGGCACCACAAGGGGCTGTCCTCCTCCACCCTGCCATTTACAGGAGTGCAGCAGCCACGACAAGCCCCACTCCGTCCCGTTTCCAATGGGGAAAAACGGTGGAGGGAGCTGTTGCAAGCCGCAGCTGAGCCGCTTTCCCCATCCCCCATCACCCTGGGAACGGGCAGTAGGGGGGTGCTGGATTCAGAGCCACAGCCCCCCCAAAAGAGCAAACAAACAGCCTGCTCCACTTTTTATAAGCTGACCTAGCCATGCTCTTCTGGGGCAGGTCCCAGGACAGTGTCACCTCCCCCAGGATAGGTAACTGGGGGAAGAGTTCCTCTTGAGAGTAACTTTTTGTTCTTCATGAAAGCACAACTACTGCACATCTGAAAATTCTGATAATTTTCAAACTGCAACAGCTCAGCATTAATTTAGAGAGAACTCATCACAATATTGCTGTTCTGGATGGTCTCAGTCCCTTAAAGCCTGTAACGAACTCCCCCTCTACTCTGCCCTGGTGAGACCACATCTGGAATACTGTGTCCAGTTTTGAGCCCCTCAGTTCAAGAGGGACACAGATACTAGAGAGAGTTCAGCACAGAGCCAAGATGATGAATGGAGTTAAACACCTCCCTTTTGAAGAAAGGCTGAGGGAGCTGGGTCTCTTCAGCTTGGAAAAAAGGAGACTGAGGGGTGACCTCATTAATGTCTATAAATATGTGAAGGGAAGATTTCAGGAGGATGGAGCCAGGCTCTTCTCAGTGTCATCTAATAATAGGACAAGAGGAAGTGGATGTAAATTGTAACATAGGAGATTCCACATCAATATCAGAAGGATCATCTTCCCAGTGAGGGTGACAGAGCTCTGGAAAGGGCTGTCCAGGGAGGTTTTGGAGTCTCCTTCTCTGGAGGCATTTAAAACCCACCAGCTTATGTTCCTGTGTGACTTGGTCTAGGTGATCCTGCTGTGGTAGGGGGATTGGACCAAATGATCTTTCCAGGTCTCTTCCAATCCCTAATGTTCTAGGATTCTGTTGTACAACCTTGCTGGATAGGTACCATGATCTTCATATGAATAGTCTAGGTGTCAAGGTCTTTCAAACACACACGATGAGTTGTAGCTAAAGGAAATTTGTATACTGCTACTTGGTAAAGTCTGCTACAAGACAGCCTCCCCTTCTATTCAGTTGATGAGTTTGTCGGCATGTCTCTAGCAGCGTATGTTAGCTCTAAATATTTAGTGGAAGCAAGGGACAGCTCGACAGCTTGAAAGAGGCAGCATGGAATACACTGTATTTACTATTATTAGATACAGGACCCCCACATGACTACAACCTCCTTTCAGAGAGTTAGAGAGAGGGAGTGTCCACTTCTCCAGGCTAAACAGCCCCAGCTTTCTCAACCTCTCATCATCATCAGACTTTCCCTCCAGTCCTTTCCTCATCCTCATTGCTCCTCTGGACCCACTCCAGCCCCTCAACCTCTTTCCTGAAGTGAGGGACTCAAAACTTTCCCCAGTACTTGAGGGGAGGCCTCACCAGTGATTCTGTATTTATTCAAAAACTACCTCCCTAGACACAGGTCAGAGACAGAAGCCCTACACACGAGCTGTATATAGTAAAGGCTGCAGTGAAGTGGGGAGAAAAGAAGGGTCATGAGTAAGGTGCTTTATCAACAGCTTTCTAGCAAGTCTTGTGCTACCTTCATCTGAAGTCCAAAGCAGTTAAAGGCACTACAACATAATAAAACCTAGACAAGTGTTGGGGAAAACTTGCTGCCCTCAAAAAAAAACCCCTCGCATTTTCCAGGGGTTATACTAACAAAAGACTGAAAAGTTACACATTAATTGCATTACCCTATTAATAGCTCAAATTACACAGTAAAGACTCCATAATGAGGTAGTTGTGCTATGAATGGTGTAATACATTGTTTCAAAAGGAGACAAAAGCTAAGGGATTAGCAAAGAACCAGATATCTTAAAGTGTCTTGTAGGAGTGCTTCATGACAGATATAAGGCTGCTGTTAAGGTGCAATCCGTCATTAGTTTAATTATTCCTGGTAAGTCAGGTGAAAGCAGAAGCTTCCTTAGCAAAGAATGTTTTATATCTCCCAAAGTGCAGTATAAAATAACAGCAGTATAAAATTCTCCACTAGGTTATGGCCCTGTCCACTCTTAAAATCATGGAATCATTGAGGTTGGAAAAGACCCTTGTGATCATCAAGTCCAGCCAATAAGCCTACTCTACCAAGTTAAATATCAGGTTATTAGGATAAACTGCTTTGGCTAATTGTTTGCCAACATCCTGTTTTCTCATCAAGAGAAAGTCCTTAGGAAGAGCTGAAGGAACATCAACCAGTAGCAACAGCTAACTATTGCCATGGACAAACCTTATTAGGATACCCTGATGCTTCTAGTCCAGTTGGCAAGAGATACTCTATCTTCCCAATGAAGGCACGAGGGCCTTAATACCCCTCAAAAGCCCCACAGAATTGCTGGACATTTTAAAGTTTTTTCCAAAGACAAATCTATGGATTGCTTCAGTCAGCAAGAGAAAACCTGCCCAGATCACATAACCAAAACAGACTGCAGAGAACAGAAAGCCTGAAACAAGTCAGACACTCATACTCACAACTCTGCTTCCAGAACAGATAATATTATCAGACACTCCAGTGTCTTCCAAACAAAAAAATCAGAATCACAGTGGACAGACTTGAAACATTGTCAAGATGGGTATTAGTGTTTTCCTGCTCTACATGTGATCACACAGAAGATTAGGGATTGGAAGAGACTTTGAAACATCTAGTCCAATCTGCCTGCTACAGCAGAATCACCTAGACCAAGTCACACAGGAACATATCCAGGTGGGTTTTAAATGTCTCCAGAGGAGGATACTCCACAGCCCCACCAGGGCAGCCCCTTCCAGTGTTCTGTCACCCTCACTGGGAAGAAGTTCTTTCACATATTTACATGGAACCTTTTCTTTTCTAGCTTGAACCCATTTCCCCTTGTCCTATCATTACCAAGGTCTGCATGACACTGGCACCATGAACCAATCTGTACTCTTCTCTATGATGTAATTCATCACCAGTCTCCTCCCCTTTACATTGTCTCTACCTTTACATTTAAACCCCTACATCAAAATCAAGTATACTGTAATAAACACACCAGAACAGATGTACTACAGGATTCAACTACGCATCCTACTGCCTGCAATGAGAGGCTAGCTCTTCCAAGCAACCTTCCCTCCAGAGTCACCATCTACCTGAAAAAGCTACAGTATTTTTGAAAACAAGTTATAAAATTGTACACTCTTCGCACATCACTTACCTGCTTTGGATTTTCCACTCCCACACTGCTGGAAGCCATCAGTAGAAGTTGTACTGCCATACGACTGGAGCTACAGTCAGCTACCTATCAGAACGTATCATTTTCCTGAGCTGTATTTAGCTTTGCCAAGAAAATTAAAAGCAAAATGCCATCTCAGTTTAAGTGCCAAGGCTCTCTTTGTCTAACCAAATCTCTCCTCTCTGCTGACTCAGTTCATTTCCCAGTACAGGGAAAAGGAAGACTTCATCTGTCCTGTGTTCCAGCTGGCAAGGTTTCCCAGCTGCTCCATCTCTAAGATCAAAGAGTGTGACCAGTGCTATTCAGACAGCCCAGCTATCCAGAAGTGCTCACAGAAGCCTCATTTTTCATAAAATGGATTAAATCGTACCTCTAATTTGAGAATCCCTGGAAGACCCTTTAATAAAAAGGGTAACGAGTTCTGAGCCCTCTTTAGTCCTACAATCCAACTTCTTGCTCATCGTGTATCTGAGTCCAAAAACTCATGGCAATGGCTCTTCCTTTAAGCTTCTTGGTATGTAGCAGTAACTGCCACCACAAGAATTCTAGATGATGAAAACACACTGAAAAGGAAAGGAAGAAAGTACAAGCCTGTCTGAAGCAGCTTGCATTACAAGATAGAGGACAAATGCTGCATTTATGCCATCCCTCCCTTAAATAATTCTAGCAAAGGATAGTAAGTGTGAATTTCAGTGGCTGTTGTACTGCTTTTTCTCACACCATTTTGTCATTATGTCGTGTGTGTGACAGGTTATGCTACCACACTACACTTTCAGGTACTCGCTGTTCTGACAGATGAGGAACAAGCTACCATCTGACAACCCAGACACAGTAAGTTACTAGCATTTTGCTTCATCTACATTTCTCCACATCTTCCCAGCTGAAAGCACAAAATGTTGAAGTAGGATGACTGCGAAGCCACTTAAGCACTGGACACAATACTCCAGATGTAATCTCACCAGGTCAGCTGACTCTTCCAGTGGCTGGTTTCCTGCTGAACTTACCAACATCAAACCCATCTCTTCTTAACCTCCTGTCAGACAGAGATAACCTAATTGGAAGTGTCGCTTGTAAGTCGCTCTTTCTGACCTGCCTTATATTCTGAACCAATTAGAGAAGAGAGTCTTTGCCAAGTGCAGTAACAAAACCAAATCACACTGCATCACAACGGTCACATGTCATGTACATGACCAGCAAAATACATGACTGAGGGCAGCTTGAAGCTTTTATTTCCAAGAATTGGAACTGTTCAATGAGTCTTCACATAGATTCTATTTAATAAATGCCTAATGCATGACAAATTCTTCATGACCTTTTTTATATCCCCTTTCCATTTCTCTACGTTCAAGGTCATCCCAGCTCTCCAATGAATTACACCTGTATTGACAATAACTTCCAGCTTCATTTCAGTTCATTAAATATAAATCTAATGCATATTCTACGTACTTTAAATGGACATCAGTCCCAGAATTAATCCTGGAAAATCTTTACTGCTCAGGGAAAGAGAACATCTTGGAAGTGTGATATGACTGTTCTCATAATACTAAGCACAGTCACTAATGCTCTGAATGCCCTTGTTGGGGACATGGAAGAGGAGAAGGCTGGCCCTTTTAACATTGTACTTGGTATGTACCAGTTATACAAAGATAATACACAATGCCCACAAATTTATCATAGAAGTTGTGCACTGTGATTATTGTAAAGACAAGCTCATGTGTCAGGAACAATCCAGCCCTGCTAGCCTCAGATTTCTTGCCGACCAGTTAGGCTGGACTATTAGAGGTGAACTTGTAAGGTAGGGTTGATTATTGGACTCCACGATTCCCGAGGTCTTTTCCAACCAGAGTGATTCTGTGAGTCTGTTACACACACAGCTGGTGGAATGGAACACAAACAGCTACACAGCTTCCTAACACAGAATCACAGACCTCCAAGTTCATGAAGTTCAGCCCATGACCCAATACCACTACATGAACATCTTCTGTTCCTAGGCAGGTTGGGACTGGTTTCCTTTGTAAGAAAAGACCTAAATATTTTTATTCCACTTGTCTTGTTCAAACAAGCCTGTAGTACAAACACGACTGAATTTGTCCACCTTTATTAGGCTGTGGAATGGCAGCACACCTGAAGCTTTACTTAGAGTTTCAACTCCCTACATAAGCGGCTAAACACTTAATCCAGTTTGTTTTGGTAGATAGGTGTGATTTAAATGGACTGAAAAATATACTGATTAAGGTTACAAGGAGAAAGCATCTGTGACTACTATAAAGGCCCTCCTAGGAAAAGATTCTTGTTAGTTTTGAAAATTGAGAAAACTCCCTTTGTTGTTGAGCTGCTACAAGCAGGAAGCAGATGTCTGCTTAAATCCCAGAATTCCCACCAGTACATGTCAACAGATGTCTGCAAGCAGGACTAGGGACAAAAAAATTGTAGAGTCCATTTGCTGGGCACAGAAGTACTTATGCTATTGCACAAAATCCTGCCTGCTTCCAGAAGCCAGTAAAACATTGTGTCTTCACTTTTCCCCTTCTCCACTCACTACAGAAGTATACAAGTGACATGGGTGGGGCTTTGATGAAGCAGACCATCTTTTGAGAGTGGAGGAACAGTTCCAGTAACACATCTGGAAGGTCTGTCACAGTATCACTCCAGTTGGAAACAACCTCTGTGATCATCCAGTACAACCATCTTACAAGTTCATCTCTAAAACACATCCCTCAACACCTCATCTAAACCATCTTTAAACACATCCAGGTATGGCAACTCAACCACCTCCCTGGAAAGCCTCTTCCAGTGCCTGACCAACCTTTCTGCAAACAAATTCTTCCTAAGATCAAGTTTAAACTACTCTGTTGTAACTTGAACCCATTCCCTCTTGTTCTATCATTAATTGCTTGTGAGAAGAGACCAGCACCAACCTCTTCACAATATCATTTTTTTTGTGCTGCTTCTGTATCTCAGGCTCTTTTCTCCAGTAGTTCTGTGTCCTTCCACAACTGGACACAATACTCCAGATATGGTCTCACTAAGACAGAGTAAATGGACAGAAGAACCTCTTGTTCTGCTAACCACCCCACTTCTGATCCACTCCAGGATGCTCTTGGCCCTCCTTGGCCACAAGAGCACATTGCTGGCTCATGGTCATCCTGTNCTTGGCCACAAGAGCACATTGCTGGCTCATGGTCATCCTGTGGTCCACCAGCACCCCCAGGTCCCTTTCTCCTACACTGCTCTCCGACAGCTCAGTCCCCAACCTATACTCTGTGGCATTTATGATAAGATTCAAGTGTGGGGTGGTTTTGTTTCAAGGAAA
>VXBP01003276.1:32522-221716 GCA_013400115.1 Rhinopomastus cyanomelas | reverse complement strand
AGCAGCCCCAGGCGGAGCCCGCCGCGCCCCAGCATCGCGCCCGGAGCGGCCCCGAGCACAACTTTCCCTTTGGGGCGGCGCGGCGAGGCCAGACGGCTCCGGGCAGCCCCTTCTGCGGGGCAGGCGCTTCCCGCCGGCGGCGTTGGCTCCGGCTCCGCTCCGCTCACTCGCGGCGAGACCTGCGGCGGGAGAGAAGGAAAACGAGGGGCAGCGGCGGGGCGGCATCGCCCGGCCTCCCCCGGCCCCGCGCCCCGACACGTGGGGCTGGTGCGGGAGGCCGCGCGGAGGACCCCTCCCGAGGGCTCCGTTGTTGCCCGCTTCCAGCTCCCGTAGCCGCCTTCCCACCCGCGCAGCCAGCNNNNCCCCCCGCTCGCAGGAGGAACCAACCGCCGCCCCGGCCCGGGGGGGGCCGCCGCCCGCGCCTGCCCCGAGGGGCGGCTCCGCCACCGCCCGCGCTCCGCCCCGCAGCCCCCCAGCTCCGCAGTTCCTGCAGCCGTGAGGTGCTCTCGGTCCCCGCTTCCCTCGCCCTGTCGTGCTGCCGGGCTCACCTTGCCGCCGCTGCCTGCGGAGATGCGGGCGGCTCGGCTCGGCACGGAGCGGCTCCGCCGGGGGCAGGCGCTGCCACAGCCCAGCGCCCCCGCTACCCGCCCGGGCAGCGCCGCACCTGAGCGCGCCCCGACGGGGCGGCCGGGGCTACGCGGTGCTGCTGCTCTCCGCTTCTCTCCGCAGCTCCCCTGTTCGGCACCGTCCAGACCAGCAGCACCGAGCGGTTTGCGGGGGAGAGAGGCTGCCTGTCTGTCCAGGAGAAGCCTTTCGGTGGCGGAGGAGCAACACCGGCACCAGCTCCGAAAGTAAAGCAAAAAATAGCCCAAACCCCGCTGCGATCTGTGGAGGTTCTAAGATAATAATCATTCAATACGAAGAAGAGAAGGAAGACTCGCAAATTGGCAGCTTAAGTCCGAGATTTTACCTTTATCATGGTGAGGAAACAGCCTAAATATCTATTTGCACGTAAAATATTTACCGTGGCTGAGCCTGTCCCGGAACCAGCTGGGCACGGCCCGGCAATCCCGATGATACCGATGCTGTTCTGGAGATGAGCAACTTGCTTGGGTTACTTTATAGAGGGGATGTTTGAGGAAGAGGTGAATGCTGAGACCAATCGTCAGAGGTCCATAAGCCCACTGGTCCCTACGAGTTGATCGAGATAGTTAAATAAAATCCAATTAATGCAGAAGACATTCGAGATCCCTTCCAATCCCTAATGTTCTGTGAAATAACCACAGTTTCAGGGATCCGACTTCAAGTCTGTGACTCCTTGGGAGTCTCCTTACCCTTCTGGTACCACAATTTCCATCGCTCCGTGTGTTCGAGTTATGTTCCTTCTGCTTTCCTGATTCAATTAGGTTCCTTTTTTCCACCAAGTCAGCAGAAATTTTACAGCTGTCAAAAGCCATGAGGGAAATGAACAGACGAATCCCGTAGGAAGTCTTGAGAAAATCAGCTCCAAAATCGGGGGAATAATGAGCTAAACCCCTGGGTTCTGTAGGACTGTCCCCACCCCCCCGAGCCACCCGACCGTGGTGTTACGGTGCAGAAGAGTGGGGTCAGGGTGGCAGCCAGGGGCTGTCCAGTGGGGTCGGGGTGGAGGCAGGGGCTCTCCAGCATTTCAAAGCTATCGGTGTTCCGGATCCACATGCCTGCTTAGATGCTTAGAGAAAGTAGTTAGGTAAAGATATCTAGCATTTCATAAGAGAAAGACGTGCTCTCCTATTTTAATGAATGTATTTTTAAAAGTCAAAGGAACCACAGAACATTAGGGATTGGAAGGGACCTTGAAAGATCATCCAGTCCCATCCCCCTGCCACAGCAGGATCCCCTAGATCCAGTCTGAGATTCAGCCAGGAATGTGGCCAGGCACGTTTTAAACATCTCCACAGAAGGAGACTCAAGATACCCCCTGGGCAGCCCCTTCCAGGGCTCTGTACCCTCATTGGGAAGAAGGTCCTTCTCATATTGGTGTCGAACTGCCTCTGTTCAGGCTCACACCTGCTGCCCCTTGTCCTGTCACTGGGTGCCCCTGAGCAGAGCCTGGCTCCATCCTCCTCACACCCACCCTTTCCATATTTATCTACATCCATGGGGATTGTTTTCACCCTTGTTACAAAGGAAATGAAACCACACTGGCTCACTGGAAACCAGTGGAATTCAGTGACCAGTAGGGGTTAGTTTCCACGTGAAAAGAGATTTTAAAAGCAAGGAACTGGAAATACTAACAAAACATCTCAGATAAAATACGTGTGGCTCATACCCAGAACTGTTTGGGTGGGGGTGAAGGGCTTCTTGCCAGGTGTTTGCATGGGCTGTTTGCATGGCAGGTGCTGCAGGAATACAAATAACAAATAATAAAGAGTTTTCTATTATTTTGGTGGTGAATTGTTCCTGCAGAACCTGCCTGAGCTCAGGAGAGGAAGAAAAACACTTCTTCATCATCCTGAGGTGGAACAGAAGGGGGGTGGTTAGCAGATCAAGAGAGGTGCTTCTCCCCTTTTACTCTGCACTAATGAGACCACATCTGGAGTGTTGTGTCCAGTTCTGGGCCCCTCAGGTCCAGAAGGACATGAAGGTGCTGGAGGGAGTCCAGCACAGAGCAACGAGGATGATGAAGGACGTGGAGCACCTCCCTTATGAGGAGAGGCTGAGGGAGCTGGGTATCTTGAGCTTGGAGAAGAGGAGACTGACCTCATTCGTGTCTATAAATATGTGAGGGGTGGATGTCAGGAGGATGGAGCCAGGCTCTGCTCAGTGTCATCTAATGATAGGCTGAGGGGCAATGGGTGACAGCTGGAACAGAGGAGGTTCCATGTAAATATCAGAAGGAACTTCTTCCCAGTGAGGGTGACAGAGCCCTGGCAGGGGCTGCCCAGGGGGATTGTGGAGTCTCTGTCACTTGAGACATTTAAAACCTGCCTGGACTTGTTCCCGTGCAACTGGGTCTAGGTGATCTGCTGTGGTGGGGGGATTGGACTGGGTGATCTTTCAAGGTCCCTTCCAATCCCTAATGTTTCTGTGATTCATCTGCTGTCTTCTCTTCTTGTTTAAATAGAACACCTTTCCTTGGAGGAATGGTCCAGTGAGGAAACCTTTTGGGGACTAAATGTACATCAAGTGAATTTCCTGGATGGGTTTGGAATCCGCACCAGGAGGATGAAAGAGAAAAGGGCTGCAATTTCAGGTGAGTTTTTGCTATAATTGGTGAATTTGCAGTGAGCAGCCGATAGAATCCCTTTGAGGAAAGGCTGAGGGAGCTGGGTCTCTTCAGCCTGTAGAAGAGGAGACTGAGGGGTGACCTCATTAATGTCTAGAAATATGTGAAGGGTGGGTGTCAGGAGGATGGAGCCAAGCTCTGCTCAGTGTTCTCTAGTGATAGGACAAGGGCCAGCGGTTGTGAGCTGGAGCAGAGGAGGTTCCATATACATATAAGAAGGACCTTTTTCCCAGTGAGGGTGCCAGAGCCCTGGAAGGGGCTGCCCAGGGGGGTTGTGGAGTCTTCTTCACTGGAGACATTTAAAACTCACCTGGATGTGTTTCTGTTTGACTGGATCTAGGTGATGCTGCTGTGTCAGGGGGATTGGACTGGATGGTCTTTCAAGGTCCCTTTGATCCTTAATCATTTCATGATTCTGTAGAATCTCATCTCGTCGCTTTTGTGTTGTGCAGAAATTCCAATGGACATCAAATCATAGAATCACAGAAATGTAGGGTTTGGAAGGGACCTCGAAAGACCATCCAGTCCAATCCCCCTGCCACAGCAGGATCCCCTAGATCCTGGAGGTGTTGAAGGGCAGCCTGGCTGTGGCACTTAGTGCCCTGGTCTGGCTGATGGGGTGATGTTAGGTCATGGACTATATCCTGGGATGATCTTGGAGGCCTTTTCCAGCCTCAATAACTCTGAGATTGTGTGCTGAGGACACTGTTCACATGACTGGTAGTCGTGCAGGTGGACAGTGAAGGTCACACAAAGTGGGAGGTTGAGGCAATGCTTCAGTCTCCCAGTGGTCCTGTAGCTGCAGGCTGAGGCTGGGCGATGTGCTGCTTATCTGGACTCATGAGGGAAAGTTCTCACAGTCCTTCTCCATTAGATTAAAGCTTGTGTCACCCTGACAGTGATGAGAACTTCCTTTTGAAAATCAGTATTCGATGATTTCAACCCTCCCAAAGTGAAAATGTGACACCTACGTGAAGAAATGTTGAGTCACAGGGACAACCCGTAGCAGCTACAGTGTGTGAACATTTTCTGGGTTGCTGCAGCCCTTTTGAGGCTCCCACCTGAGTGAGGAATAAAGTGGTGTCTGCAGATGTTCACGTTGCTCCACTGCCCTTAGGAAAACATGAAAGATTATTTTCTGCACTGAAATTAAAGGCTGTTAATTAAATTAATCAAGGTAGTTCCCCTCCTAAATAAACTTCACAAAGCCACTTGACCAGATATTGAAAAATACTGGTGCCTTTTGTGAGACCTGGGGTCCTGGTGGCCAGCAGGATGGCCAGGAGCCAGCAGTGTGCCCTGGTGGCCAAGAAGGCCAAAAGCATCCTGGGGTGGATTAGAAGGGGAGTGGTTAGCAGATCAAGAGAGGTTCTCCTCCCCCTCTACTCCGCCCTGGTGAGACCACTTCTGGAATCTTGTGTCCGGTTGTGGGCCCCTCAGTTCCAGAAGCAGAGAGTCTAGCACAGAGCCACAGAGATGCTGAAGGGAGGAGAGCATCTCCCTGCTGAGGAAAGGCTGAGGGAGCTGCACCTCTTGAGTTGGGAAAAAGGGAGATTGAGGGTGACCCCATGAATGTTGATCAATGTGGAAAGGGTGGGTGTCTGGAGGATGGAGCCAGGCTCTGCTCAAGGACACCCAATGATAGGACAAGGGGCAGTGGATGTGAGTTGGAACAGAGGAGGTTCCACATCAATCTGAGAAGGGCCTTCTTCCCAGTGAGGGTGACAGAGCCCTGGCAGGGGCTGCCCAGGGGGGTTGTGGAGTCTCCTTCTCTGGAGACATTTCAAACCCACCTGGACTGTTCCTGAGAGACTGGATCTAGGTGATCCTGGCTGCGTCAGAGGGACTGAACTGGATGATGTTTCGAGGTCCCTTCCAATTCCTAATATTCTCTGGTTCTGAGTGGACTGGCTCCAGCTGATATCCCTGGAGTTGGAACAGCGTGGAGAGGGGACTTCCTGCAAGAGCTGTCAGTTTTTAGACAGTGTTTTATTTCCTGGCTGGCAGGGAAATTCATGTTTATTCTGCGAAGGGTGTCTGTGTTGTCTCAATATTGCACAGAGATGCTCAGGGCTTCATAGGGAGGTGACCTTGGCAGGGTATCGATGATGTGCTGAGGACTACACACCAAGTGAGCAGTAGTGCAGAGACCAGACTTCTTGTACCAAAAATATCTTCCCGCGAAAGTGGAAGAGCAAGCTGCAAGTTCCATCTGCTTCCTCACAGGGAGAGATCCAGCAGGCCCTCCAAAGGACACCTTCTGTTGCACTGGGGACTCAGCTTCATGTGAAGAAACACCATCAGAATTCCTAACGTGGTGTCATAGAATCACTTAGACAACCAAAAGCTGCCTTGAGTCCTCGTTTGGGGGTTTTGCTCAGCGTTCACATGCTCACACCTGCAAGCAGTCACCTTCTGCTTTGACTTTCAGGTGCCTTTAAACCTCTGTCATGGTTTTTAAAGTTTATATAAACTAAATCTATACAAAAGACAATCATTGAGTCACAGAATGAGCAGGGTTGGAAAGGACCTTAAAGATCAGACAGTTCCAACCCCTCTGCAAAGACAGGGGCACCTTCACTAGAGCAGGATGCTCAGGGCCCCAGACAACCTGCCCTTCAGCACTGCCAGCGATGGGGCAGCCACAGCTGCCTGAGGCAACCTGTTCCAGCATGACCACCTACAAGTTCATAGAATCAAAAAATCATTAGGGATTGGAAGGGACTTCGAAAGATCATCCAGTCCAACCCCCCTGCCACAGCAGGATCCCCTAGACCAAGTCACACAGGGACACATCCAGGTGGGTCTTCAGTGTCTCCAGTGAAGGAGACTTCACAACACCCCCGGGCAGCCTGTTCTAGTGCTCCATCAGCAAGAATTTAAAGTGCTTGAACTTCCAATCCTGCTTCTATTCTGTCCTTGCTCAGGAAGATGGAGCCAGTCTCTTCTCAATGTCAGCTAGTGGTAGGACAAGGGGCAGTGGGAACAGAGGAGGGTCCACATCAATATGAGAAGGACCTTCTTCACAGTGAAGGGTGACAGAGCCCTGGAAGGGGCTGCCCAGGGGAGTTGTGGAGTTTCCTTCTCTGGAGACATTTCAAACCCGCCTGGATGTGTTCCTGTGTGACTTGGTCCAGGGGATCCTGTTGTGTCAGGGGGATTGGACTGGATGATCTTTCAAGGTCCCTTCCAATCCCTAGTGATTCCATGATTCTATCATATTTTGAGGTCCCTTCCAACCCCTAGTGTTCTGTGATTCTGAGACTTTTGAGAGACGCAGAGCTAAGGCAGTCCCTTAGCTGCAGTGGGGGAAGGAAGGGAGAGCTGAAACGCGTTGCTTTCGCCTGGCTTGGAAAAGCAGATCCCAGCACTGCAGGGAATCTGGGCCAATGTGTTCCTCACACTTCAGATGACAGGCCCACTCGTTCCTCACCCTGCAGGCTGTGCCGTGACGAGGTGCAGCCACTCACGGTGCCAAGGGTGTTTCCCCAGTTGCCCTGCTTCCCCCATGGGTAAGAGCTGCTGGCTTCAGCACACGGGGCTGCAGGAGCCCTCACTGCAGATGACTGCAAGCTGGGAGAGCTCCCAGGTGAAGCCTTTCTTGGGAAATCATGTGAAACTGAAAGTCTTTGCAGGGAAGAGTTGAATCGGGTGTGTTCTCCATTGAAAACCCAACAAAAAGCCATGTGAGGCTCAGCAGATTTGAGAACATACGGGGTTTGATCCTCCACTTCTTACACGTTGTGCTGTTGTCTACCATCAGACAGAGCAGATGTCAGTGGCAACCTCACTGCCTGGTTAGGATTGGCCTCACTTGCCCACGGCTCGAAACTAAATGTTGGTGAGTCTGTTCCCTGCTTCTTTTGCTCCCTAGCCACTGATGGACCCTTTGCACCTGCTTTTGGCCACCGTGACAGCTGTAGATGTACATAGTCACAGGACATTAGGGCTTGGAAGGGACCTCGGAAGACCATCCAGTCCAAACCCCTACCACAGCAGGATCCCCTAGATCCAGTTGCACAGGAACATGTCCAGGTGGGTTTTAAATATCTCCAGAAAAGGAGACTCCACAATCCCCCTGGGCAGCCCCTTCCATGGCTCTTCAGTAGAAGTTGCTTCTCGTATTGTCAAACCTCCTCTGCTCCAGCTCACACCCGCTGCCCCTTGTCCTATCACTGGGTGCCCCTGAGCAGAGCCTGGCTCCATCCTCCTGACATCCACCCTTCACATTCATGTGGTCACCCCTCAGTCTCCTCTTTTCCAAGCTCAAGAGACCCAGCTCCTTCAGCCTTTTCTCAGTCTCCTCTTTTCCAAGCTCAAGAGACCCAGCTCCTTCAGCCTTTTTTCAGTCTCCTTTTCTCCCAGCTCAAGAGCCCCAGCTCCCTCAGCCTTTCCTCAGCAGGGAGATGCTCCTCTCCCTTCATTATCTTCATGGCTCTGTGCTGGACTCCCACCAGCAGCTCTGTGCCCCTCCTGTTCTACTGATCTCATCCTCTTTTGCTTTACCTTGCCAGCCTTCTCCTGTATTCCTTCAAGGCTTTGCATCTTCCTGTGTTGCTCTATCTGAGGTCTTTTGAAAGGCATGTGTGCTTAAAAGTTGGAAGGCAGCTGGATGAACAAGGAGGACAGTGATTTTGTCGTGGGAGTCTCACCTTCTGTCAGCAAAGGTGGAAGATGATGCTCTCCCTTCCTGCTAAGGCTGGTGACAGGGCTGCAGGATTCATTGTCCATTTTCAGTGCTGTAATCAGCTGAACAGAATAGTGAAGACATGACTGCAGTGATTATTTCTTGCACCTCCTAAAAGGAGACTTCTGACTGCCAACACAGTCAAGAGCACTGGTGTTGGCGTCTGCACGGGTACAAGCCAACGGCATCCTGGTCTGGTTGCTTAAAAACGGAGTAGCTAGAGCCCATGAGGCCGTGGTCTAGGGGATAGAGAGCTGTTGGGCTGGACTTGATGCTCCTGGAGGTCCTTTCCAGCCTGGAGAAGAGGAGCCTCCCAGGTGACCTTCAAGCAGCTTTCCAATCTCTGAAGGAAGGGGACTACAAGAAATAGAATATGATTCTACTTCAATTCACCTGAGATAATTCAGGTAACACTCCCCTTCCAGTTAGACCGGCAGCAGAGATAAAGGTTGTTGGAAGCTTCTGAAGTGAGTGAATGATATTAAAGAGTCCAGGTTTCCCACCTTCTAAGTCCTTTTGATGTTTTTGAAGATTGAACTCATATTCTTGCAAAGCTAACAAGAAGTGTGTGACTGGCAGTTGGGGGTGTAGTCTGTATTGGCACTTAGAACAATACTGCACCCCTTATCACTAGTGAGTGTTTGGAGAGGCTCTGCTCCCCCTCCCTGCCCCTTGCTTTTTGAGGACAAACAGGGTTGAAATGGATGGAGAAAACGAGTTTAGAAAATAGGGTGATATTCAGCTGGTCTTTACACATGTGTATGAGACATAGAATCACAGGAACATTGAGGCTGGAAAAGAACTTCAAGATCATCCAGCCCAGCCCAGGACCTAACATCACCCCAGCAGCCAGACCAGGGCACTCAGAGCCACAGCCAGGCTGCCCTTCAACACCTCCAGGGATGGGGGAGTCCACCACTGCCCTGGGCAGTCTAGTCCAGGCTCTGATCACCCTTTCCATGAGCAAGAGCTTCTCAACATCCAACCTAACCCTCCCCTGGCAGCTTCAGGCCCTGCCCTCTCGTCCTGGTGCTGGTTGTCTGGGAGAAGAGCCCCTGAGCAGAGCCTGGCTCCATCCCCTGACACCCACATATTGATCAACATGAATGAGGTCCCCCCTCAGTCTCCTTTTGTCCAAGCTCAAGAGACCCACCTCCCTCAGCCTTTCACTGCTCTTCATGACTGGCCGAGCTCCGCTGAAGGTAACAGGACAACTACTGCTCCACATGCCTTCAGGAAAACCTCCTTCAGATGTTTTTATGGACTTTCATTCCTTCTATACCTACATTTTGGGATCTGAAGAAGCAGTCTTCGATGAAGTGTTGAGTTTGATGCCCAACTTCTGTTTGTCTGCTACCTTGACTGATGGGAGAATAATAGATTCATTTCTCTTGTGCTGTCCTAGGCAGCTGGTAATTCCTGTTCTCTTTCAATTGTTGTTTTCCATCTGCAGGAGAGATTGGGAGAACAGACCTGATCTTCTCCCACGTTATGTCCTGTGGAACCACTTGCAGGCGCGCGCAGAGTCACCTCCCCGGAACGGCAGTGCGCTACAGAGCTAGAAATCACAAGGTGCAAGCAGAACAAGCAACATAAAGAGCAAGGCAGGAGACCATCAAATCCCAGGGAGGGGATAAAACCCAGTGTTTAAGGCTTATGCCATCTGGACACTGCTTTTTGTGAGTGCTCAGGAGTTGAAAATATCTGTAGGTGCTGAGGCTTCTGAAGGTTCAGCAGCATCTGCCAGTTTTACGTGAGGAGCGGCTGAGTCCCAGATCAGAGATTTACTCTCTGTTCAAGGGAGATGCTCCTTAAGAGCCTGCAGCAGGCAGTAGCTCACTTGTCAGAGGCTGCAGTTATAACAGAAGTTGTCTGTTGGTTTTCTTCTCCTCCAGCCTGTCCTTTGTATAAATCAGTGCCAGGTTTGGCCACGTGTGAGGACGGGGGGATTGCAGCTGTGCAAGGGTTTTGCTCTGCTGGTGATACAGAGCCTCTTACTGGGAAGAGATGAGGAAATAACTGGCTGTGGTCTGCTCGGGCTGAAAAAGGCTGAGCACCAGGCTTTCAGGCTTATAAAAGCAGGCTGCAGAGAGGACCCCGAGGAAGGCTTGTGACAGCGGTATATAGAGTCAGCTAGTGAATCGTGGCGTTGACCACGTAACATGACCAAGCCCCATCTCCTTGGACCTGGGGCTGCCCAAGGGGTTGTCAGGCACAGAGATGATGAGGGGAGGGGAGCATCTCCCTGCTGAGGAAAGGCTGAGGGAGCTGGGGCTCTTGAGCTGGGAAAATGGAGACTGAGGAAAGGCTGCGGGAGCTGGGTGTCTGGAGCTGGGAAGAAAGGAGACTGAGGAAAGGCAGAAGGAGCTGGGTATCTTGAGCTGGTGAAAAAAGGAGCCTGAGGGGTGACCCCATGAATGTTGATCAATATAGGAAGGGAGGATGGAGCCAGGCTCTGCTCAGGGCCATCTATTGACAGGACAAGGGGTACTGGGTGTCAGCTGGAACATCAGAGGTTCCACATCAGTGTGAGAAGGGCCTTCTCCCCGGTGAGGGTGCCAGAGCCCTGGCAGGGGCTGCCCAGGGGGGTTGTGGAGTCTCCTTCTCTGGAGACATTTCAAACTCTCCTGGCTGTGTTCCTCTGTGACTGGATCTAGGTGGTCCTGCTGTGGCAGGGGGATGGGACTGGGTGATGTTTCCAGGTCCCTTCCAATCCCTCATGTTCCATGACTCTGTGATTCTGTAGACAAAAATAATTTCTCACAGATCAGCTCGTTGTAGGTGCTGCTGCAAGATGGGGAAAAGCAGGCTCCTGAGTTACTTTTTTCCTTCCCTTTTCTCCCTTTTTTTTTTTTTTTTGGAGCTGAACCAAATTTGCTTAATGAGCTTTGGCATGAAAAATGGTCTTTGTTTCTTGCTTCTTACTATTTCCTATAAAAATAGAACTGAGGGAGCATGGAAGAGTACCTGGTGAATAAATGAATTCGATCAGTGAGAAACAGCCATGGTGGGGAACAAAGAGCAGCAGAACAGCTCTTCCTCCTCTCCCCAACCACGTCCTCAAGAGCACAACGGGGATGGGGGCTGCAGTGGCAGGGTCTCATAGCTGGGGACAGAGCTCTTGAGGCCATGGTGGAGGGGTTCATGAGATGTTGGGAGGAGTGCTGGACTTGATGATCCCGAAGGTCCTTTCCAGCCATGATGATACGATGATTCTATGCTCCCAGTGCCCCAGCCAGCAAGCAGGGCAGGGCTCTGGGGTTTTCCAAGCCCCAACACTGGTGGCTGAAACGATACCCAGCGCTTAGAGCTAAGAGTTTCCTCTCATCAGTCTTTATTTAAAGATTAATTACATCTATAAATGTTTCTCATACCCAATCTTCTTCCATTCTGTTTTGCAGGATAAAGGTTCTGTCTTCTTGGTGGTCCCTACTACATTTACAGTGGCATTATATGAAGCAGCTGAAATGGAATTGTTGTGGTGACCTGACTTGGAGAGTCCTGGCTGTCAGAGAGATTTGCAAGTCTTTGACCACATATCTGGAACATGTTACAGACCTCTGCTAACACCCAGTTGTGGTCTGGGAGGTTTTAGGTCATTGCTGGTAAAACAGGGTGTCAGAAGGGAGCTGTGAGCTGCTAACAGACTGCAGTGTACTCTGCAGTATCTCCTTGCTTTGGGAAGTGCTGAGAGCTGAGGTGGACACAGGGATGGTTCCTTTTTCCTGATGAATTAATGTTTATAATTATGTGAAGTGTGGGTGTCAGGAGGATGGAGCCAGGCTCTGCTCAGGGGCACCCAGTGACAGGACAAGGGGCAGTGGGTGTGAGCTGGGACAGAGGAGGTTCCACATCAGTGTGAGAAGGACCTTCTTCCCGGTGAGGGTGCCAGAGCCCTGGCAGGGGCTGCCCAGGGGCGTTGTGGAGTCTCCTTCTCTGGAGACATTTAAAACCCACCTGGAAATAGAATCATAGATTCTTTAGGGATTGGAAGGGACCTCAAAAGATCACCTAGTCCAATCCCCTGACACAGCAGGATCCCTGACATGCACAGGAACATGTCCAGGTGTGTTTGAAACATCTCCAGAAAAGGAGCCTCCACAACCCCCTGGGCAGATACCCAAGTCCTCACAAAATGTGCAGAGAGAAATATTCCCTTTGGCTTTTTGCCTGGGTTTGGCTGACCTTGGGCGAAAAAGCACCAAGTTGGATAACAACAGGTGCCTGCTTCAAGAAAAGATGTTGATACAGCAGACAGGATGAAAATGAGATCGCCTGCAGAGAGCAGAAGAGTGTGTGTGTGGTATCCTGTGGGACTCTCTGTGGACAGGCTGTTGCAGTTTATGGCCTCAGGTTGCATCAGGGGAGGTTTAGATCAGATCTTAGGAAGCAGTTCTTTGCTGAGAGAGTGGTTGGGTGCTGGACCAGGCTGCCCAGGGAGGTGGGGGAGTCCCCATCCCTGAGTATCTGGAACACTTGAGGCCACGGTCTAGGGGTTAGGGAGATGTTGGGCTTAGGGCTGGGCTGGATGATCCTGGACATCCTTTCCAGCCAGGATGATTTGATGATTCTTTTCCCAACAGGGAAGAACACAGGAAGCCTCCCATTACACTGAAGGTGGTGTGTGGAGCAGGAGGACTCCATCCAGCCATTTGACTGGGCCTGGAGCAAACCTGCAGTCCTGCTTCTAGACCTTGAAGGCTGAAATGATGCCTCAGCCACGTGCAGTTCCAATGCAGACAGTGTCCACATGCTTCTGCATTTGTTTGGTCTGGAGGTTATCTCTGCACAGCTGTGTGCTAAGTATTGCTCAGCTCCTGCTGAGGCACCTGCAGGCAGCAGGACCATTTCCAGGCTCGGGCAGGCTAGTGGAACTGATCTAGGGACTGATCTGAAGTGCTGGCTTCCTAAGATCCAATATAAACCTGCCCTGACTCAACTTGCAGCCATTTCCACTCATCCTATCATTAGGAATTTGGGAGAAGATCCCAGCACCAGCCTGGCTACAACCTGCTCTGAGGGAGCTGTAGAGAGCAATGAGGTCTCCTCTCAGCCTCCTCTTCTCTCAAATAAATAACCCAGGGGCACCATCACCCCTCTACTCCTGCTAGTTGCCCCATTCCTGATCCAGGCCAGGATGCTGCTGGCCTTCTTGGCCACCTGGAGTGGGAAAGAATGGCCCAGCTTATGGGGTCCTCTCTTTGTCTCCTAGCTGATGGTTATTACCTGTCTTTCATGTGAGAATACGTTGCTGTTTCTCAGCTAAGTGAGGAAAGCAGGGAAGAGGATTTTGGCAAAACTGGGGAAGAATCCCAGTATCACAGAACTTTAGGGATTGGAAGGGACCTCGAAAGATCATCCAGTCCAATCCTCCCACCAGTGCAGGATCCCGTAGGGCAAGTCACATAGGAACATGGCCAGGCAGGTTTTAAACTAATCTATTTATCTTTTCTGGCCAAATTAAATACAAATCTCACACTCCACATTCTATCCCTACTTCTGATTCTATTATATTTGAATGGGCTTGTAATTACATGGAAGAAATTCGCTCTGTCTCCAAATGCTACCATAACTGTGTGACTTGGTCCAGGTGATCCTGTTCTGGCAGGGGGGTTGGACTGGATGATCTTTCGGGGTCCCTTCCAATCCCTGATGGTCTGTGATTCTTCCCTAGTTTTGCCAAAATCCTCTTCCATGTTTTCCTACGAACTGTCCCAGTGCTCCATCACCCTCACCATGAAGAACTTCCTTTACATATTGATGTGGAACCTCCTCTGTCCCAGCTCATACCCGCTGCCCCTTGTCCTGTCACTGGGGCCCCTGAGCAGAGCCTGGCTCCATCCTCCTGACACCCACCCTTCCCATATGGATCAACATTAACAAGCTCAGCCCTCAGTCTCCTGTTTTCCAAGCTCAAGAGCCCCAGCTCCCTCAGCCTCTCCTCAGCAGGGAGATGCTCTCCTCCCTCCATCATCCCTGTGGCTCTGCTCTGGGCTCTTTCCAGCAGCTCTCTGTCCTTCTGGAACAGAGGAGCCCACAACTGGACACAAGATTCCAGATGTGGTCTCCCCAGGGCAGAGTACAGGGGGAGAAGAGCCTCATGGCTCTGTGCTGGCCTCTCTTGTGGTCCTGCTGTGGTGGGGAGATTGGACTGGATGATCTTTCCAGGTCCCTTCCAATCCCTAATGTTCTGGGATTCTGTGAAAAGAGCTAAATGCTAAATGAACTCATTACTTGGAATAGTCTGAAAAGATTTGCCCCTGGTTCTACTTCAGGAAACTAGAACCACAGTCGCTAGAAATCCGCTGGCTTCTTCACTTGCATTTCCCCCTCGGTTTGAGGAAAACAGCTTTGCAAATGCTGCTGACGAAAGGGTCTTGCCGTGTTCTTAATTCAGTTCTCCTGATGCGTTTGGAGAGGCAGGATGAGGGAAGAACAAGTGTGTTTGCACAGTGCCATCTAGTGGCAAAGTGTGGATCAGGCTCTGGAGAGGAGCAGCTGCTGAGCTGAGCTGAGCTGAGCTCACCTTTCGAACCCGCCTGGCCGTGTTCCTGTGCGACTGCATCTAGGGGATCCTGCTGTGGCAGGGGGATGATCTTTCGAGGTCCCTTCCAACCCCTCATGTTCTGAGATTCTGTGACTGACTGCAGGTCCTTATTCGGACCTAATTATCTCCACAGATGGTCTTTACTGTTCACAGGCCAGCTGGCAGCACCCTTGGAGCAAGGCCACCTCTGAGGTCTGCTTAGGACTGAAACAGAAAGAAGCCATCACTAGGAAAAGAAAGCAAAGATAAATTTGCAGGGTGAGCAGCTGCTGGCCAACCAAACATTCATACAGTGGAGCAGGGGCAGTAGCTTGCACAACTCACATCAGCTGGGTCACAGAGCCACGCAAGCACAGAAGTATTGAGGCTGGCAAAGACCTCAGCTCATCCAGCCCAGCCCAGGACCTAACATCACCACAGTGGCCACACCAGGGCACTAAGGCCCACAGCCAGGCTGCCTTCAACACCTCCAGGGATGGGCACTCCACCACTGCCCTGGACAGTCCAGTCCAGGCTCTGATCACCCTTCCCATGAGGAAGGGCTTCCTGACATCCAACCTAACCCTCCTGTGGCAGCTTCAGGCCCTGCCTTCTCGTCCTGGTGCTGGTTGCCTGGGAGAAGAGCCTGACCCCCACCCAACTACAACCTCCCTTCAGGGAGCTGGAGAGAGGGAGAAGGTCCCCCCTGAGTCTCCTCCAGGCTCAACACCCCCAGCTCCCTCAGCCTCTCCTCATCAATTTCCCTCCAGTCCCTTCCCCAGCCTCCTGGCTCCTCTGGACCCGCTCTGGTTCCAGATGGGTATAAATGCTTGAGGTTCACCCACACACAACCTGCAGCTAATCTCGTGTACGTTGAACCGCTGCTGAAGAGCACACCTACCTTTTTTAAACTGCAAATGTTTTGTGGCGTAAAACAATAGCTGGGTTGTTTTGAGGTGTTTTGATGCTTGGACCACAGAGGGGATAATAATGTGGCTTTAAAGAATCACATCAAAACCCTGTCCCTTTGCACTCACGTTCACACAGCACTCATGTATTAATGTGTTTTGCAAAAGGGGATGGAAAAGTGCTCTGGCAGGGGGGTTGGACTTAAATGATCTTTTGAGGTCCCTTCCAACCCCTAATGCCCTGGGATTCTGTGTGACCCTGTGGTTTTTCTGCTCTGTATTTGACATTGGGTACTTGATGTCCTGTCCCATCCTCAAATAGAATCGTGGAATCATTTACAATGGAAAAGATCTTTAGGATCACAGAGTCCAATTGTTAACCCAGCAGTCCCAAGACCTTCACTGAACCCTGTCCCTAAGCTCTGTATCTACTAGACTTTTAAACACATCCAGGGATGGTGATTCAGCTCCCACCATGGAGAGCCTGTTCCAAGGCCTGATGACCTTTTCAGTAAAGGTTTTTCTAATTTCCAACCTAAACTTCCCCTGGTGCAACTTGAGGCCATTTCACCTTGTCCTCTCACTTGTTACTAGGGAGAAGAGACCAACCACCACCTCTCTACAACCTTTCAGGTAGTTGCAGACAGCAAAAAGGTCTCCCGTCAGGCTCCTTTTCTCCAGCTCCCTCAGCCACTCCTCACAAGGTCTGTTCTCCAGACCTTTCCCCAGCCTTACGGCTCTTCTCTGGTGCCTCCAGCACCTCAATGTCCTTCTTGTAAATCCTGCACCTTAATCCCGTCACAGATTAATCTGCAACCTGCAATCTCAACCACCTATTACATTATCCAAGCCATTAATTAAAACTCAGAAGTGAGTAGAGCCCTCATGGAGTTCACTGGAGCCACACGCCAAGCGACCCGTGGGCGACTGCTTTACAGGAGCTGTAAGCCCTGTGCACATCCCACTTGCCTGACTCTGCCTGGGGCTGGGTCCCAAGAGTCACCAAAACCCAGCTGTATCTCATCACACGTTATACAGGGCACTTGCTGTGTCAGGAGAGAAATGACTTCACACAATCTGCCTCAGCACAGCCCCACCAACGCCTTCGCTCTTCCCTGTTTTCCAGAGATCATAGGATCATAGGATCATAGGATGTTAGGGGTTGGAAGGGACCCAAGAGATCATCGAGTCCAACCCCCCTGNCACATTGCTGTGCCATGGTTAACCTGTTGTCCACCAGGACCCCCAGGTCCCTCTCCACAGGACTGCTTTCCAGTAGATCACCTCCCAGCCTGTACTGGTGGAGTTTGTTATTCCTCCCCAGATGCAGGACTCTGCACTTGTCCCTGTTGAACCTCATCTGGTTTCTCTGTGCCCAGCCCTCCAGTCTGTCCAGGTCTCTCTGGATGGCATCACAGCCCTCAGCCGTATCAGCCAAGCCTCCCAGCTTGGTGTCGTCGGCAAACTTGCTGAGTAGACACTCTGTGCCCTCATCAATGTCATTGATGAAGATGTTGAACAAGACCGGTCCCAGCACCGATCCCTGAGGGACACCACTAGTCACAGCTCTCCAGCTGGAGCTGGCACCATTGATCACCACCCTCTGAACTCTATCAACGACTACATCTTGAGTACTGGGGGCAGTTCTGGGGCCCTCACTTCGAGACTGAGAGGCTGGAGCAGGTCCAGAGGAGCAAAGAGGCTGGGGAAGGGGCTGGAGGGAAAGGCTGCTGGGGAGAGGCTGAGGGAGCTGGGGGTGTTTATTCTGGAGGACACTCAGGGGGGACCTCCTTCCTCTCTACAACTCCCTGAAGGGAGGTTGTAGTCAGGTGGGGGTCAGGATCTTCTTCCAGGCCACCAGTGCCAAGATGAGAGGGCAGGGCCTGGAGCTGCCAGGGGAGGGTTAGGTTGGGTGTTGGGAAGCCTTTCCTCACTCAAGGAAAGGGTGATCAGAGCCTGGAGGTGTTTCAGGCCAGCGTGGCTGTGGGCCTTAGTGCGTGCCCTGGTCTGGCTGCTGTGGTGATGTTAGGTCCTGGGCTGGGCTGGATGATCTCAGAGGTCATTTCCAGTCTCTATAATTCTGTGACTGAACTGCTCTGGGGACCTCCTCGAGCGAGGCTGCCTGGCAGAGCAGCCTCCTCCATGCTGCCCACACAAAGGCAGGAGAAGGCCCTGGCACACTTCCGCTTTCGCCCTTCACCCTCTCTCTCCTCCTAACGTTGAGCCCCCTTTCTCGATGCTCAACCTCGCAGCCGCCATTCGGGTTTAACCCCTGCGCCCCCAGCTCAGGGCCCCTCGCTGCCGCCGTCCGACCCCGCCCGTCAGTCAATCCAGGCTCCGCCGCGGGGCAGCGGCAGCAGCCAATCGGAGCGCGCGGTAATTCGGCGCCGCAGCCAATCGCCTGCTCGCTTATTGAGGGGGTGCGGTGGGTCCTGTCCGTGCTCCCCGCCGAGAGGAGCCGCCGCCGCCCGAGGTGCCTCGGTAGCACCTCTGCAGTCACCTCTACCCCAGCCTGGCTCTGTCCCTGCCCCGGTGTCACTGAGGATGAGCCCCCGCGCAGCCCCGCGCGTCTCCCGCCCTGCCCGCCCGAGCCCGTTCATCTAGCGACTGGTGAGGGGCGGCCGCGAGGGAAGCTGGGCCGGGGGAGGCCCTGGTGGAGAGGACTGAGTAGCGTGGGTTGGGGAGGGCCGTGGCGACGGGAACAGCCTCAGTCGGGAGAGCCGGGGAGAGTCCGATGCAGGTGACCACGTAGGCGGGGAGGGGACCGGCTTGGAGGCGGAAGAAAGGCGTCTCGGCTGTCTCGGGCTCTGTTGTAGCTCATTGCTGCAGGGACGTGTGCAGTAGGAGGCAAAGTGGGCCCCTTTCCTTAGGCCTCTGACTGGTGCTGTGAAACGCTGGAGCCCTTCCCCCCGCCTTGAAACCGGCCCCTGCCGGGTTTCTTCAGCTGGAAGTTTTTAACGAGTCGCTGTGTTTTTAGTCTTGGTGATTCTTGTCTGGGGCGTTGGGTAGCAGCTCACAGTGTTGGCGGCTTTGAACAGCAGAAGTGAAATCCCATAGTGACTCGTAAGGGTATTTTTCTGGAGCCTTCTTGGGGCCAGCTGCCTCATCTGCGAAATCTGGCCCCTTTGTTTCTGCTGACGTGGTCAGTGTTGCAGATGTTTATGGAAACTTGCCACAACTTGGGGGATTTTAATGTATTCATTTTAAACTAAAACGCCATCTTGTGCAGGTACATTAACAATCTTGTTCCCAAAGTTCAGGGGTTAGCTTTTCCTGATATTCAGTGTGTATTTATCAGGTGCGCCAGGTTGTAATGGTACCCAGGTACCGGTATAGGTTGGGGTCTGACCTGTTGGAGAGCAGTGTAGGAGAAAGGGACCTGGGGATCCTGGTGGCCGGCAGGATGGCCATGAGCCAGCAATGTGCTAGTGTGGCCAAGAAGGCAAATGGCATGCTGAGGTGGGATAGAATCGTAGAAGGGAGGTGGTTAGTAGATCTAGAGATGTTCTCCTCCCCCTCTGCCTTGCCCTGCTGAGACCACATCTGGAATCTTGTGTCCAGTTGTGGGCCCCTGAGTTCCAAAAGCAGTGAGTCTAGCACAGACCCACAGAGATGATGAAGGGAGGAGAACATCTCCCTGGTGAGGAAAGGCTGAGAGAGCGGGTCTCTTGACCCAGAAAAAAGGAGGCTGAGGGCTGACCCTGTTAACGTTGATCAATATGGAAAGTGCAGGTGTCAGGAGGATGGAGCCAGGCTCTGCTCAGTGGCACCCAATGATAGGACAAGGGGCAATGGGTGTGAGCTGGAACAGAGGAGGTTCCACATCAATATGAGAAGGAACTTGTTTGCAGTGAGGGTGACAAAGCACTGGAAGCAGCTGCCCATGGGGGGGTTGTGGAGTCTCCTTCTCTGGAGATGTTCAAAACTCTCCTGGCCGTGTTCCTGTGTGTCTGGATCTAGGGGATCCTGCTGTGGCAGGGGAATTGGACTGGATGATCTTTTGAGGTCCCTTCCAATCCCTAATGTTCTGTGAAATTCTAGAACACATTTGGGGTTCATTGCTCCTAATTTATCTGCACATTATCTGTGTCAATAAAAAAAATCCAGTGTGTGGGTATTGTGCAAAAGTCTAACTGCACTCACTGTACTTTTGTCTGCAGCGCTGTCTGTATGTCGAAATTTTTTGGACAGTGTTACAATGCTAAATGTGAGTGGTTTTGACTATTTCCAGAGAAGCCAAGCACAGTATTTCACAGTTTACTGTTTCTGTAGTATGAATCCTGACTAATACATCTGCTCTGACGTGTTGTAGCTGAATTTAGCTACCAGTAGTACTTCGCAGGGGTTTGGTTTTTTTTATGACAGGCATGTTTGCCTTTAATTGTTTGCCTCCATCTGATACAGAGTACACGGTTGTTGCTGTAAAGGTAGAAGTTGCAGAAAGTCTGGATAGAGCTTCTAAAGGTCACTTGTGCTAAGCCAATGCCAGTAAATGAATCAACTTGGATTTGCTGTGTCTCAGAGTACATCACAGAACATTAGGGATTGGAAGAGACCTCGAAAGTTCATCCAGTCCAATCCTCCTGTGACAGCAGGATCACCTGGACCAAGTTGCACAGGAACATAACCAAGCAGGTTTTAAATGTCTCCAGAGAAGAAGATTCCACAACCCCTCTGGGCAGCCCCTTCCAGTTCTATGTCACCCTCACTGGGAGGAAGTTCCTTCTGATATTGCTGTGCACCCTTCTCTGTTCGAGCTCACACCCATTGGTCCTTGATCTGTCCTGGGATGCCACTGAGCAGAGACTGGCTCCATCCTCCTGACACCTGCCCTTTCCATGTTCATCAGCATTAATGGGGTCATCCCTCAGTCTTCTTTTTTCCAAGCTCAGGACACCCAGCTCCCTCAGCCTTTCCTCATCAGGGGGATGTTCCGCTGCCTTCATCATCTTTGTGGCTCTCTGCCGGACTCTCTCCAGCAGTTCTGTGTCCTTCCATCTTTGAACGTGGTAACTTTTAAAGCAAGTTGGTTTTAGTCCAGAGCTTTTCTTCTAGGCAGGTCACATTTAAGTCTTGAACAGGTTTCTTGTTGTCTGGCCAGTTATGAGAGCCTTGTTAGCATTTAGATGATCATGTGAATGTACCTTATGACATATAATTTTAATCTCTTAAAAAATTTGAACACATGACTGATTATCTCGCTGTCAAAATGGACTGGAGTTTTGATTCTTCTTTATTCAACAGCTAGCTCTTTCAAAGGCTGTATGTGTTCCATAGAAACAGTTGCTGAAGGTGAAAATAGATCCAGTTTGCTCAACAGCCTGGTCTTGCAGGCTGTTTTGTATACCCAAGTCCTACTTGCTGGCTACTTACCGCTTGTATTAAAACTTAATATCTGAATTGGAGGCTTTGTGTGCCTTGTGTTGCTGTACTGCTCTAACAGTGCTGAGAATCTACTCTTTCTTTTGTTTTTAAAAGACTCATTGTGCAACTGCCACGCAGCTATAAACTGCTGCATAGCTGAGATTTACCTTTACTTGCTTTTATTTCCTTGTATATACAATTCCTTTTCACCCTGTAAAATATAGTTTATTCAAATAATGCTGTTCCAGAAGTTGAAAATACCCTTGATTTATACCCAGGCTTCAACAAATGTGCAGGGATTTTTCTGAACAGGCTAAACTGTCTGTGGTCATCTCATCTTCTCAGTATAAATTAGTAGTCCAGCCTGTATTTAAAGCCTTGGACAAAGTGCTGCTTGTAGCTGGAGGGTTGTCTAGGAATTCATCTGTGTTACTCGAGATGTCAATGCTTGTTACTACCCAGCTTCAATTTGCTAGTCTCTTTAGTCAGACTCTAAACGACAGCTTTAATGTGTGTCAGTGAAAGTTACCTTCAGGTTAGGCTGCAGTCCACAGAGTGTCTTGTGATGCCAGTGATGTGACAGCAAATTCCTGTAGCTTTAATTCTGTAACCTTTAGGTTTTTATTTTAATTAAATCGGGTAGTCTGCGTGATGAAGTTTGGTTTGGAGAAAGGATTGAGGACAGCCCTGAGGAGAAGGACTTGGGGGTGGTGGGGGACAGAAGTTGAACACGAGCCATCAGTGTGTGCTTGTGGCCCGGAAAGCCAACCTGCTGCATCAAAAGAAGCAGCGACAGTCGCTTGAGGGAGGGGATTCTTCTCCTCTGCTCTGCACTGGTGACCCCCCACCTGAAGTTCTGTGTCCAGTTCTGGAGTCCCCAGCATGAGAAGGACAGAAAGGTCCTGGAAAGTGTCCACAGGAGAGCAGCTCAACTGATCAGAGGGCTGGAGCTCCTCCCCTGTGAGGACAGGCTGAGCAAGTTGGGGTTGTTCAGCCTGGAGAAGAGGAGGCTCCCAGCTGACCTTCTAGCAGCTTCCCAGTCTCTGAAGTAGCCTATAAGAAAGCTGAGGGAGGGCTTTTGGCAGGGCTGGTAGTGAGAGGACAAGAGGAAAGGGTTCCAGCCTTGAAGAGGAGAGATTGAGGTTGGCCATGGGGAACCAATTCTTTGCTGTGAGGGTGCTGAGATGCTGGAACAGGTTGCCCAGGGCGGCTGTGGCTGCCCCGTCGCTGGCAGTGTTGAAGATCAGGTTGTCTGGGGCCCTGAGTGACCTGCTCTAGTGAAGGTGTCACTGCCTGTGCAGGAGGGTTGGAACTGGATGGTCTTTGAGGTCCCTTCCAACCCTGCCGATTCTGTGATTCCAACTACTTAATCCCTTCTGAATGACATGGACAGAAATGGTTGAAGGCTTTGTCATGTGCTGTTTAAATGAGTACTCTTGTGTTAGAAATGTGGTTTTTTTCTTGAAAGTTTAGATTCTGTTACTAGTGTTCTCCTTGTCACCAAGCTAAAACCAATCAGTATACTCTGGATGATAATAATTGTCAAAACAGGAAGAGGACTGACCTTTTTGTTTCCTTTTCCAAACAAAACCATCCTCACCTGACTTGTCTGTGACAAAATATGGTTGTATGTCCAGTGCCAGAAAAGCAGTGGAAACTAAGCTCAACAGTGGTTTTTGAGGGGGTAGAGGGCAGGGTGTGCACTTGAGGAGTTTCATTTTTAGCCCTGCGTGATGGCTAACATCCTCAATACACATCTCTAGTACAAGGTGCTTGTCTTTGCTCTGTTGCCATCCTGCCTCTCAATTCTGTTAGTAGCGCCAAGAGTGGTCGAGAGGAGCCTTCCTGTTGATTCTGCGGAAGAGACCTACGGAGATGAGGACGCATTAAGGCCAGGGAAGAAAAAGTGAGGTGTAATCCTTCTTTGCAGTGGCTAAGGGGAACTGTGGTGATCCTTCTGTCCTTCTGTGTGTGACTGAAAATGCTGTGGTGGTCCTTCTCTGCTTCAGTGTGTGACTGAGAACGTTTTGGTTGATATATTTTGCTCCTTCTAGTTCATGTCTTTCTTTCTCATCATAAAATACTGATTTAATTGAACAGGAAGCTACCAGAGTCCTAAGGACTCTATAAAGTTCAAAAAGCAAATGTTTTTTCTTCTGATAACATTTAATGATGCAGTTTACTGTGCAGCTTCAAAGAATGTATGTCAAAAGAAAGGGTGGTGGTGCCTTTTGGTAGCTGGGGTGAGGAAGGGAGTCATTAAGGCATTCTCCTCCTGTACTGGGCACTGGGGAGGCCTCCGCTTGAGTACTGGGGGCAGTGCTGGGCCCCTAGCTTCAAGAAAGAGTTTGAAGGGCTGGAGCAGGTCCAGAGGAGCAACGAAGCTGGGGAAGGGACTGGAGGGAAAGGCTGATGGGGAGGGACTGAGGGAGCCAAGGTGTTTAGCCTGGAGAAGAGAAGCCTTGGGGGAGACCTCCTCCCTCTCTACAACTCCTTGAAGGGAGGTTGTAGTCAGGGGTCAGGCTCTTCTCCCAGGGAACCAGCACCAGGATGAGAGGGCAGAGCCTGAAGCTGCCAGAGGAGGGTTAGGTTAGGTTGGCCCTCACTCATGGAAAGGGTGATCAGAGCCGTGACTGGACTGCCCAGGGCAGAGACAGAGTCCCCATCCCTGGAGGTGTTTGAGGCCAGCCTGGCTGTGGCCCTTAGTGCTCTAGTGTGGTGATGTTAGGTCCTGGGCTGGATGATCTTAAAGGTTTTTTCCAGCATCAGTAATTCTGTGATTTTGATGGTTTTTAAAGTAAGCCTGAGTATAAGCTCAGATGAATGACACGGGGCAGGTCAGTAAACCTCTGCCACAACACACCTGTACTTACAAGCTCTGGTTTGATAGGCATTTACATCACTTCAGTTGCAGCAGAAAACAGTTTTTGCCTACTAACCTCTTCTGTTTTGTTCTCTTTCAGGTCTCCCTTGCAATTATGGAGTTTTAGAAGAATAAGATTAGTGTGGAGGGGGAATCCCCCTCTGCACACTTGAGGTAGTTCACTTTTGGAATTTTCTATGGACAAGAATATTTGTTATATAAAATGGCACAACAAGACTTCTAAGAAAAACTATATATTTATAAATATTTATTTGGATCAAGTGCCAAACACAGCAGTACAAAGATTTCTAATGGCAGCTCAATAAAACTGGATTTACGTCCTTGGAATTACAATTGTTCTGAAGGCACTGTGGTGTGTACTGAATTGGAGTGCCTTGATATACCTGAGGGTTGTTCCCCTTGAGGAGAGGAGCAGTTTTCCAAGTGAAGATGAGTTCTCTCATGCCAGACTGCACTTCAAAGTGTCGATCTCTCCAGCACGCTCTGGATGTCATCTCTGTAGTGACCAGAGGAAGTGAAGGCCAGATCAAGGCCTTTCTCTCTTCTTACTGCTACAACGCTGCAACTATAAAGGATGCTTTTGGCAGGAACGTTATCCATCTCGCTTCGTCTTGCGGCAAAAAAGGCGTGCTGGACTGGTTGGCTCAGACCAAAGGAGTGGATCTCTTGGCAAAAGACAAAGAGTCTGGCTGGACAGCTTTGCACAGAAGTATATTCTATGGCTACATCGATTGTGTTTTGTCCTTGCTCAAGGTGAGTCACTTGCAAGTGGAGTTTTCCTCGATTTCCTGGATTTTTAGAGCTGTATTGGTTATATTAAGTGGGTTTTTAGATTTGACTGAAAGCCTCTTGAGGGTCTGGAGTGCAGTGTTTAGGTCACAGTACATAGAGTTACTTGGAGGCTGTCTGTGAGTAAGAATCCCTGATTAATTCAGGACTTCCTTGAAGAATTATTTGTGTGGTTGATGGCAGGGTCACAATATTAAAACTGGAGAGTGATCAGACTAAAAATACTCCAAAAGTAGTTTCTTGAGTAATTAGCATTTTTTAGAGAACTTAAAATAATGAAAGCTTAAATTGACTTTTATCTTCTATTTGAGAGAGAAGCACTTGAAGATGGAGCATTTTATTAAGTAAATCCACATTTCATTATTATTTTTCATCACAGCTTTTGCTCAGTCCCCTTTATTCCTGTCTTGCAATTCCGTTTCTTCCCTAGCACTTAGCAAGTTGTGGATATTTTTGATTGCTCCTCCTCCTGTCCCAAGCACAGCAAAGGGCAGAAATGCACATGGTTAAGGTGGTTACAGGTTACTTAAAACCAAGTAGGGTGGAGAATTTTCTGTTGTAAATTCAGCCTTTTAAAATTGTCCTGACTAGCAGTCTGTAAACACAGAACTGCTTTCAACAAGATTTAAAGCAAAATGATGGCTTATCCAGTGTGTTTTAATTCTTGAAGGTTTGATAACTCTATCATTGCAGTGAGAATTTAGCTTGGCAAAAGTTGTTTAAGAGTTATACATGATTCTGTTGTGTAGAAAACTGTACATGTTGTGTGGAAAAAAAAGTCAGTCCTCTAGTGCCTGTATCTGCATTTCTGTGTGTTTCTGTCTGATGATTCTGCTTATGGGACACCTGTACAGGTTTTTCCAGACACTTCACTTCTCTGTCAGTCACATAAATGAGAGAGATTTTTCTGATAGCTAGCTCTGCTGATACTCTTGTAAGAAGCAGAATTAAACTGTTTTTGGAGAGTGCTCTGCCTCCCAGCTCCTTAACTGAACTCTCTCTGCTGTACTGCTTTATAAAAAGAATACCTTCTTAAGGTGTTACAGCAACAACAGGAAGGAGTTACAGAATAGGAAATAGTTGAGCTAGAAAGAATCATAATCACTGAATGGCTTGAGTTGGAAGGAACATTAGAGATCATCTGCTTCTCTGGCCCAGCTGCCATGGGCAGGGCCACAACCTGGCCTTGAACACTTCCACTGTTCCGCTTGACCTTCTGGGCAAACTGTTCCAATGTCTTACCACCCTCATAGTGAGGAACTTATCTCTTAACTTCTACTCTGAATCTTTATTCAGTTACTCCTCATTCCATCGCTACAAGCCCTTGTAAAAAGTGTTGCAGGTTTCTTGTAGGCCCCCTTCAGATACTGAAAGGCCATGATGAGGTCTTTCTGGAGCTCTCTTCTCCAGTCTGCCCCAACTCCCTCTGTCTGTCCTTGTAGGAGAAGTGCTGTAACCCTCATCGTCTTTGAAGGTCGTCTAGTTCAACTCCCATGATCAAGCAAGGTTGGCCAGAACACATTACCCAGTCCAGTTGGATTTTGAATGGAATCTTGGGTATCTCTGTTCTAATGTCTTAATACCAGGTTTAGGTTTAAACAAAACATAGTGTGTTTGTGCCTACTGTCTCTGGTCCTGTCACTAGATATCACTGGGATGATGTCAGGTACCTTCAGTCAGGTATTTGTTGTACATAATGATAGGAAGTCCTCACCTCCTCCCCTCCCTGGACCTTGCCTAGGCCAGGCATCCCAGTTCTCTCAGCCTCTCCTTGTATGCCAGACGCCTCAGTCATTGTTTTAATGGCCTTTTGCTGGACTTGCTCCTCTGTGTCCATATCTGTCCTGTGCTGGGGAGTCCAGGTCTGAACCCTGTGCTCCAGCTGTGGTTTGCCAGTGCTGAGTAATGCCTGCTGGCAACCCTCCTGCGTGCAGCCCTGGATGCCTTCCCCATTCTTGGCTGAGAGGATGGATGTGTTGCTGGCTTCTGATCAACTGGGTTATCCATCAGGAGCCCCAGGGCCTTTTCTGCCAAGCTGCTTTCCAGTCAGCCTGCCTCTAGCTATATCAGTTCATGAGGTTGTTCCTCCTCAGGAACTTTCTTTTGTTGAACTTAATGAGGTCTCTGATCAGCCCTTTGATCCAACCTAGTTCTCTCTGAATGGCAGCACAACCCTCTGGCTCTCCTGTTGTCATCATCCGTTCTGAGAGTGCATTCTGTCCTGTCACCCAGGTTATCAGTGATGACATTAAAGCATTGTTTCCCTAGAATCGACCCCTGAGGTGCTCATCTGGGTGGATGACAGTCTTCTCAGTCATGACTTGTTTTCTGACTGTATCTAACTGCAGTTTCTGCTACTCAGCAACTGGGGCTTGTTTTTACAAATTCAGACCACAGGAATACTACTGTATCCTCTATTCTGCTTGTAAATGACTTACACAGCTGCCAAAAAGAATATTCAGCTACATCATAAATGGTGAAAAATAGGTCAGTGCCTCTGTCATGGGGTGAATAAATACCTGTGCTGTTGCATCTGGATAATGTACGTTGTTCCTGTGGGTTAAAATCCCTATTGTAGATGTAGCCAGCTGTCCTGTCATGCTTGAATGACTTGTGCTCCTTCAATTTTTGTATTTCATGTACTTCATGTGTGAGTTTCTGTAAAGGTTTTCTTCATATTAGCATGTACATAGGTCCAGCTCTATTACCCGTTAGGTTTTGCTTGGAGACACGTGTGTTCTTCCCTTCAGGGATGTGATTGGTGACATTCGACTTTTAAAACCCAATGCTGATGTGGCAACATGTTTTTGTGTTGAGAAACCAGTGTTTACACAGAACATATAACTCTCTGAGTACTAAAGGAAAGACCTGTTAATGATTTGTGCTGGTGAAATTTCCCTGCCACTCTCTTACCTGGCTCATATTCTCTTGCCTTTTCTCAGCAACTGTGAACCACTATTTGCTGCTCGTCTTCAAAGCTAAAGTAGACTTGTTGGTTTAGTTTCTCACTCATCTAGCCTATCAAAACTGATTCTGTAATAAATCAGTGTAACAAGGGCAAGTGTAGAGTCTGGCATCTGGGCAAGAACAATCCTAGGTAACAGTATAGGTTGGGGAGTGATGGAGAGCAGTGTAGGAGAAAGGGACCTGGGGGTCCTGTTGGCCAGCAGAATGGCCATGAGCCAGCAATTCTCCCTTGTGGCCAAGAAAGCCAGTGGCATCCTGGGTGGATCAGAATGGGGTGGTTAGCAGGTGGCAAGTTCTCCTCCCCCTCTATTCTGCCCTGGTGAGACCACATCTTGAATCTCGTGTCCAGTTCTGGGCCACTCAGTTCCAGAAGGACACAGAGCTGCTTGTGAGTCCAGTGCAGAGCCACAAAGATGATGGAGTGGAGCATCTCCCTGATGAGGAAAAGCTGAGGGAGCTGGGAGAAAAGGAGACTGAGGTGTGACCCCATTAATATTGATAAATATGGAAAGGGCGGGTGTCAGGAGGATGGAGCCAGGCTCTGCTCCATTCCAGTTCCTAATTTCTGTGATTCTAGTGATAAGAAATTACTAGTGAATGATAGTAAGTGCATTCTGGTAAGTATTTGCCCTTCCTAGATGGCAGTGCTTTATCTTCAAGTGTGTATCCTTTGTGTTTCACTGATAACATCAGTATGCATACAGTAAGATACCAGTTAATATACTATGATGTAAACAGTACTGAACAGTCTCTTTATTGGCTCTTTTTTTCTTATTTGAATCTGAAAATTGTCTGTTATCAATATTAAACTTAAGCAGCTAAACACTTACTTAAATTATGTGTTTATACCTGTTTTACTCCAAGCTGTGGAGTTAAAATTATCATGTGCTCTTCTCTTGCTTTTCATCTCTTTCAGCATGGTGTTAGCCTGTATGTTCAGGATAAAGAAGGCTTATCAGCCCTGGATCTTGTGATGAAAGACAGGCCCATCCATGTGGTGTTCAAGAAAACCGGTAATAAATCAAACAGCTTAGGTTTTGTTTTACAAGGAGATGTATCACAACAGTGTATTGATGTGTGTACCCAACAACTACCTGAGGGGTGGTTGTGGCCAGGAGGAGGTTGCTCTCTTCTCTCAGGCAGCCAGCACCAGAACAAGAGGACACAGCCTAAAGCTGCGCCAGGGGAAATTTAGGCTTGAGGTGAGGAGAAAGTTCTTCACGGAGAGAGTCATTGGCCACTGGAATGGCCTGCCCGGGGAGGTGGTGGAGTCGCCAACTCTGGAGCTGTTCAAGGCAGGATTGGCACTTGGTGCCATGGTCTAGCCTTGAGCTCTGTGGTGACAGGTTGGACTTGATGATCTATGAGGTCTCTTCCAACCTTGATAATACTGTGATACCGTGATACCCCTGAGGACAGCGTTTTCTGGTTCTAATTAGAACTGTGTGATGACATGCCTGAGGTAAGGGGTCACTGATACCAGACAGCAGGTGCAGTCTGGTAGATGCAGGGCGTGGCTGTGTAGCAAAATGAAGTGATAATGACTGACTGGGGTTTTTTTAACCAAAAGAAAATGCAAGTATCTGCAGAGGTGTCTTTCAGCCTTAATTAGTCTGTACTTTTAATCTTTTTCCTTCAATTCAAGTTACCAGAAAGACTTTGGTGGTTTTTTTTGAATGTGATACTTCTGTGACAGGAGGGGGAATGTCTTCTGCAATCTTCCAAATATTTTTTTATACATGGTAGCTTGATAGAAGCCAGTCACAGTCAATCTAAATAGAATGTCTCCAAATAGGAAGTAAGTATCTTAAGATCAACTGTTTTCCTTTTCCTTTTCTCTGTGCCCCCAGGTTTCAACTTGCGCAGTGAAATTCATTCTTTTCAGCTTGTTTTCAGTCACTTTACATAATTTTTGTTACACAAATGCTGAGTTTTCGGGGTGTTTTTTCATATTTTTGTCTGGTAAAATGTGTTAAATTATTAAAACTTTTAAATTTGTTTGAACCTCAGTGGGCCACTGAGCACCACGCAGCTTCTCGCTCACTTACTCTTTCCTCTCCAGTGGGAGCTAAAGGAGAAATCGAATAAACAGTTTAATAATTGAGAGAAAATGAAATATGGTAGTCAAAAGGGAACTAAGAGAGAGAAATAAACCCCAAGAAAAGACCAGTGATGCACAGTGCGATTCCTTACCACCTGCTGACTGAGTGTCCAGCCAATCCTGAACAGCAATGCCTAGTCCCCAGCCAACTCCCCAGTTTATATACTGAGCATGACATCATGTGGTATGGAATATCCCTTTCGATCAGCTGTCCTTCCAGCTCCTTCTGCACCTCTTTTATGGCAGAGCATGAGGAAACTGAAAAATCCCTAGTTTAGAGTAATTGTTAATGAGTAACAACTAAATCATCGGTGCATTATGAAAATTTTTAATAGAATCATAGATTCATTTAGGCTGGAAAGAACCTCCAGGATCATCAAGTCCAGCCCTCAGCCCAGCAGCTCCCTAACCCCTACAGCATGGCCTCAAGTGCTATAGCTACTCCAATTTCAAACACCTCCAGGGACTCCACCACCTCCCTGGGCAGCCTGTTTCAGTGCCCAGCCACTCTCAGCAAAGAACGTCTTCCTAAGATCCAATCTAAACCTCCCCTGATGCAGCTTGAGGCCATTTCCTCTTGTTCTATCATGAGTGATTTGGGAGAAGAGACCAGCAGCAGCCTGGCTGCAACCTCCTTTGAGGTAGCTGCAGAGTGCAAGGTCTCCTGTCAGCCTCCTCTTCTCTAGACTAAACCCGATTTCCCTCAGCCACTCTTCACAGGGCCTGTTCTCTGCCTCTCTCCTCAGCCTCATTGCTCTTCTCTGGCCCCACTCTAGCACCTCAATGTCCTTCTTACACTGTGATGCCCAAAGCTGGACCCAGTACTCAAGGTGTGGTCTCACAGTTGCAGAGTACAGGGGCACCATCACCTCCCTCCTCCTGCTGATTGCCCTGTTCCTGATCCAGGCCAGGATGCCACTGGCCTTTTTGGCCACCTGGGCAACCTGCTGACTCCTGTTCAGCTGGCTGTTAACAAACACCCCCAGGTCCTTTTACACCAGGCAGCTCTCCAGCCACATCCCCCAGCCAGTAGCTGCTGGTGACTGTTGTGACCAAAGTGCATGACCCAGCACTTGGCTCTGTTAAACCTCATCCCATTGGCCTCAGCCCATCGCTCCAGCCTGTCCAAATCCGTCTGCAGCACCTCCCTGCCCTCAAGCAGATAAATACTAAATCCACAACTCATCACTATACTGGACAGTAGGAGGACGATTAACTTTATCCCTGTCAAAACTAGGGCAGTAGCACCACATACACTGACTTGTTTTCCCATCAGAAAATGATGTTCAGATACCACTGCTACCAAAAGGTTATTTAAAAACTGTCAAGTGTTGGTTTTTGCTTACACCTCTGTTTTGAAAGTGCTTCTGATTTTCATACATGACAGAGCTTTGCACTACAGATTTTAAATAGAAAAAGCAGAGAGCCCCTACTTCCTCTGACTAGTGTCTTATAGTCATCCTCAGTGACAATGCCCCTCCTGCCACAACCTGTAGTCATTCTTCTTCCTCTTGAGTTTGTCAGCAGCTCCCTGTTTAACCACTCAGGTCTTCTGGCTCCCTTTCTTGACTTCTTGCCTGTTGGGGTGCTCTAATCTTGAAAGAAGTGGTCCCTGAATGCTCCCAACTATCATGGGCCCCTTTACCCTGCCAGTACTCTGTCTCAGTGGCACCCAGCGATAGGACAAGGGGCAGTGGGTGTGAGCTGGAACAGAGGAGGTTCCACATCAATATGAGAAGGAACTTCCTCCCAGTGAGGATGACAGAGCCCTGGCAGGGGCTGCTCAGGGGGGCTGTGGAGTCTCCTTCTCTGGAGACGTTTCAAACTCGCCTGGCTGTGTTCCTGTGTGACTTGGTCTAGGTGATCCTGCTGTGGCAGGGGGATTGGATGGATGATCTTTCGAGGTCCCTTCCCATCCCTAACAGTCTGTGAATGTGTGAGTTGCTTTTCACATTCAGTATGCACAAGGGTGAATTTACAAACTTGAGAGAGAATTCTTTTCCTTGCAGATCCCACCGAAGTCTACACCTGGGGAAACAATATCAACTTTACTTTGGGCCACGGTGGCCAACAGGGTAAACATCATCCTGAACTAGTGGACCTCTTTCCTCGGAACGGCGTGTATATCAAACAGGTATTCTTAACAGATTGCACAGGCACTCTTTGCACGGCCTTGGGGGTTGTTAGAGGATTAGAGAATTTTTCTGGACTGGTGTCTGTGGGGTTTTTTTGTTTGGCTTTTGGTGTTTTGTTCTTTCCCTGCCTCCATCTGCTAAGGGGAGTTGTGGAGTCTCCTTCACTGGAGACGTTTAAGAGCTGCCTGGATGTGTTCCTGTGACTTGGTCTAGATGATCCTGCTGTGGCAGGGGGATTGGACTGGATGATCTCTCGAGGTCCCTTCCAATCCCTGATGATTCAATGATTCTATGATCTCTTTTTCTTTCCATTCATACGACAAGCATCTTAGAACAGCTAGGAAGTACCAGAGCAGGCTTGCTGTATTATATTGTTGCTGTATTTCCCTCCTCCCTCTGCCACCCTCCATCACCTTCAATGAAATCATGGTTCTCTTGTTTAGGCAGGGAGAGTTTTTATATATTTTGATATATGATATATATTTTGATACGATTTACCTTGCTTGCATAGCATGAAATACATTCAGAAACCTGATACTTCCATAACTGCTTTGAGTTTCTGACTTCCTGTGCAATTTCCATAGCAAACTGAAGTGGGGCAGTGAATCTCTACACCCTGAGTTGAAATCCCTGTTTTGGAAGCAGCATGTGATGTTAAAGACTCTTCCTGCATCAGCAGTTTTGTTCCCAGTAATTTCTCGGGAGCTGCTTTTAAGAATGTTTGAAAGCTGAAGGTACAACTGGAAGAAGCATTCGGAGCAGATCGTGTTTTCATTAGCAGATCTTTATTACAGCTGGACTTCTTCACAGAGTGTTTGTGGCATGAGTTTTAGGATGATCTGAGAAAACATAACTTGTCCTACACTGCCTCTTCTCCACCCCTGTGCTTTACTCTTTTTCTTTCAGGTGGTGCTATGCAAATTCCACTCTGTGTTCCTTTCCCACAAAGGTCAAGTTTATACGTGTGGACATGGACAAGGAGGACGCTTGGGTCATGGAGATGAACAAACATGCCTGGTTGGTTGCCTTATGCTGTTCTCATGTGGTCTCTTGCTGCAGACAGCAGCTTTAATAGCGTTTCTGCTGCTGCAATTTCAAAATGAGTTTGCTATTGAGTTCGCTGTCAAAATGATTTTGCTGCTGATTTCAAATTCTCTTGCTCCCCACCACGCGACAGAGAAAAACCTCCAGTGCTGCCAGTGCAGTGGCACAGGGTAGAAGGGTGTGCATTTAAGTATATTTTAAGATACTTAGATACTGTGGACAAACTTGTGTGTGATGGCCAAAGTTGTTTTAAAGGTTGAATGGGGTCAAGAGCAGGGTCCTGCAGTGGCCACAGTAACTCCTTGCAGCTATAGACAGGGGAATGAGTGACTGGAGAGTGGCCTGGCAGAGAGGCTTGACAGCCAGCTGAACAGGAGCCAGCAGGGTGCCCAGGTGGCCTGGAAGCCAATGGCATCCTGGCTTGGATCAGCACTAGTGTGGCCAGCAGGACTGGGGATGTCATTCTTCCCCTGGACTGGGCACTGGGGAGGCCTCCCTTTGCATACTGGGGGCAGTGCTGGGCCCCTCACTTCAAGGAAGAGATGGAGGGGCTGGAGCAGGTCCAGCTGAGCAACGAGGCTGGGGAAGGGACTGGAAAGAAAGGTTGATGATGAGGAGAGACTGAGGGAGCCGGGGTTGTTTAACCTGGAGGAGAGGCTGGGGGGACCTTCTCTCTCCAACTCTCTGAAGGGAGGTTGTAGTCATGTGGGGGTCTGGCTCTTCTCCTAGGCCATCTCCCAGGATGAGAGGGTAGGGCCTGAAGCTGCCAGGGGAGGGTTAGGTTGGATGTTGGGAAGCCTTTCCTGATGGAAAGGGTGATCAGAGCCTGGACTGGACTGCCCAGGGCAGTGGCGGAGTCCCCATCCTTGAAGATGTTGAAGGGCAGCCTGTCTGTGGCCCTGAGTGCCCTGGTCTGTCTGCTGTGGTGATGTTAGGTCTTGGTCTGGGCTGGATGATCTTGGAGCTCTTTTCCAGCCTCAATAATTCTGTGATTCTGTGAAAGGCTAGATGATGCCAGATAAGTTGAAGCAATTGATTTTTAGGCTAGACTGCCTTAAATAGATTTGATGCTGTCTGATAAGAGTCAAGGTTGGCACAGAGGCAATGACAGCACAGTAGAGTTGTAGTGGCACGTAGAGTTGCTTCTTACTAAATTTACACAGCTATTAAGTGTAAGTTCAGTTACTATTTTCATTTCAGTAGTATGTTGTGGTATGGAAAATGACAGAAGACTAAGACAGAATGGCAATACAGTTCTTAGACTGTAGTATCTTCATCCTGTGCACACTACTTGCATCAGAGGATTGGTTTAAAATTTCTCAAATATCTGGTAGAATTTCAGGTGGTGTTGGATGTTGTGGTGAAGAGTCGCTCTCGATTCTTCATGTTCTGTTGTTTGGCAGGTAGGGCTCTTCAACCGTAATTCTGTGTCATGAGAATTTTATGCAAATTGCTGTTTGAAACTGGGATGCTGCCCAGCTGAATAAAGAACTCGTCTTACCAGTGCATCAGGAGTCAAAGATACACAACTTCCTTATTCTACAGAGTTTTCTTAGGATTATCTTGTGTTTTGGAGGGAGAAAACACTTGGAAGAGATAGTAGTTAATATTTAGGGTTATAACTACTATATATTTATTATTATAATAGCTGTCCTGAAGATACAGTTTGCAACCTAATTTCAGCACAAGTAGTTTAAAAATCATCTTCTCTGGTAGCAGAGGTCATATTTCCAGTGAGAATACTCTTATTCTATGGGGTTTGCTAGTTCTGTTAGTGAGTCTATTGTGTATTCAAGTGCATTTTCACCCGCAGTTCAGTGTTTGACCATGATTTTCTGTTGGTGTAGCGTAACCATTCATAGCTGGCCACTGTTCAACACCAGACCAGTAGATTTTGATATTAACCTCATTTTTTTTTTTCAGGTTCCAAGGCTTGTGGAAGGCTTAGCCAGCCATCAGTGCTCCCAGATAGCTGCAGCTGAGGATCATACTGTAATTTTAACAGAAGATGGATATGTTTACACGTTTGGTTTAAATACCTTCCACCAACTGGGCATTCTTCCTCCTCCTCCTAACTGCAGTGTTCCTAGACAGGTAAAAACAACATCAGTGGAAGGGTAGTTGTTTAAGCTTTTTTAACAGAAAGTAAAATATGAAGGTTGCAGAAATAACTTCACTGTCTTGATAAAGTGTAAATGTTAGCACTGAAATAAGATTTGATATGAACTTTCATACATCTCAATCTCAAATACTGTGTCCTGGGTACCTGCCTTAGTCTGTACCCAGACATATACTGAAGATTGTAGTTCTAAGCGTGATATGAGGAAAAAAATTGCCCATACCCTTTTCTTCCCCAAGTTGTTCAGCAGGTGAAATACAGGATACAGTGGGATGCTCTTCATTAGTGTCATGATAGCTGTGTATCCACAGTATTTGATTTCATCTCAGTCTAGAAAGTCCAATTAAATTTGAAGTGTGGAATTAGTAGTACAGTGTTCCGTGGTATGTTTGGGGCACAGCTGAAACTTGGCGGACACTTGCAGCACCTCAGTCTTTGGCTGTTTAATACATGTCCTGTTTGACGTTTTGGATATGAAGACAGCCTAAGGAGAGTCCAGAGCAGAGCTACCAAGTTCATGAGGGGTTTAGAGAACTAGTCGTATGACGAGAGGCTGAGGAAGCTGGGCAGGCTTAGTTTGGAGAAGAGGAGGTTGAGGAGGGAACCTCATTGCCCTGAAAGGAGGTTGTATAGAGGTGGGTGTTGGCCTCTTCTCCTTAGCTGCTAATGACAGAACCAGGGACAATGGTCTGAAGTTGAAGCAGGGGAGGTTTGCATGGGATCTTAGGAAGAAATTCTTTACAGACAGAGTGGTTGGGCACTGGAACAGGCTGCCCAGGGAGGTGGTTGAGTCACTGTCTATGGAAGTATCTAAGAAATAGATACTGTCTTAAGTAGTATCTAAGTATAGATAGATAGTATCTAAGTGTAGATAGTATCTAAGTAGTATCCAAGTGTAGATAGTATCTAAGTAGTATCCAAGTGTAGATAGTATCTAAGTAGTATCCAAGTGTAGATAGATAGTATCTAAGTAGTATCCAAGTGTAGATAGATAGTATCTAAGTAGTATCCAAGTGTAGATAGATAGTATCTAAGTAGTATCCAAGTGTAGATAGATAGTATCTAAGAAATAAATACTGTTGTGTGTAATGTTCTGTGAAATGTGTAGCCATGGTGCCTCACACTGTTACAGTAGCAGGCATGGAGGAGGTTAGTTTGTGTTTGTCCATCACTCAGGTATTTAGGTTTGCTGCTGTTGTGGATCTGGTTGGACTGGGCGATCTGGGAGGTCCTTTCCAACCGGGATTATTCTGTAATGCAATTCTAGTTGTGATTCTGAAATAATCCTGACTTCTTGGACTCTGTATGGATTGATCCCAGTGCTTTGTCCTTGATGACTTCAGGAGCCAAATGCTTTCAGAAGTTGGTACATGTGGGACTCACTTGTTGCTGCTTGATACTAAGATGTGCTTTGAATTTGTGCTTAGGTTCAGGCAAAAAACCTCAAAGGTAGAGTGGTGATTGGAGTGGCTGCAGGCAGATTCCACACGGTGCTGTGGACTAAGGAAGCAGTGTACACCATGGGGCTGAATGGTGGCCAACTAGGTAAGAAATGTTCTCCAAGTAAAACCTAGCCATTACAAGGTGTTGTGTGTACTAAAGCTGTTACCTACTTCTTAGAGCAAAAGCTTGCTTAAAGCTTTCTCTTTCTCCCCCCAAACCACTCTGACATCATCCCTTCACTCTTCTTTTGAAGAATGTTTTTCATTACTGTCAGTCACTTTCATGGTTTAGGATGATGGGAACTGGTCAGCCTTAGTTCTCTTATTTAACCCTTTTATAATTTCTTGGCTTTCACTTTGTGGAGTCTCCTTCTCTGGAGACGTTTCAAACCCTCCTGGACATGTTCCTTTGCAAGTGGATCTAGGGGATCCTGCTGTGGTGGGGTGATTGAACTGGATGATCTTTCGAAGTCCCTTCCAATCCCTAACATTCTATGGTATTTATTCCTGGATATCTGTGCTCTGATCCTGCCTGTGGTGCAGACATCAGTGCATGCAGAGCAGGCTGATGGATTGTGTTGATTTCTTGAGACAGCAGAGCTGCAGTGCCCTCATTTTTCTGAATGCATTTTCAGAGCTGTTTGAGTACAGCTCCAGCCCTGTCTGTCTCATGTACCTTCCTGTCTTCATGCTTCTGTGCTGTTACAGTAAACCTTAAGATAAGCTTGTTTGGTATCTTCCAGGGGCTGAAATATTCTAGTTATGCCAGCAGGATAGTTTTTTTTCCTAGTATCTTGAACTATAATACAGTCAAATAAAAATGTTTGTTCTTTGGAATCCAAGGCACTCCCGCTGCAGACTGTAGCCACATTAAATATTTTCCCTGTAGAACATACCTTCATTTTTTGTGTGTCAAGTCCTGAATGTTCCCTGGTGTTTGTAATGATCTAAGAAGTCTATGTAGTGGGTCTCTTACTGTCTGTTTTGAAGATGAATTACCTAAGTACCTAAAAAATCTTGGAGAATTCAATGGCACTTCAAAGTAGCGTAGCAGAGCGTCCTTCAAATGCACAATACATAGAATGGCAAGTAATGGGGTGTTTTTGGGGGTGCCTTGTGTTTTCTAGGCTATCTGCTGGATCCTAATGGAGAGAAATGTGTGACTTCACCTCGCCAAGTTTCTGCTCTGCATCATAAAGATATCTCTGTGTCCTTGGTCTCTGCGAGCGATGGTGCCACAGTGTGCGCTACCGAAAGGGGAGACATTTATTTACTGGCTGACTATCAGTGCAAAAAGATGGCTTCTAAGTATGTGCTGCTCCTCTCATTTGTCACAACAATAGCTAGAGATGTTGCTGTAGTCTGGCACTGCAGTGTATTCTAAAGGTTTTTCTGCCTAAAGAAGCAATAATCAACTGCTCCTCTGTTTTCTTTCCACTTTCATTGTTTCATATGAACTGTTTCTATTCTGCTTGTTCAGTTGTTTACTGCTAGATGAGGCTGTGGTGCCACTTGTTTGCCAAAGATATTAAAGAAGCCATATTGAGGAAATGTTTTGTGCCACAGGTTTAAAAAGCACAAAAATGGGTGGGTTTTGTTCCTTTCTTCATCTGAATTTGTATAAATGCATCTTGGTAGAGGCATTGGAGATCTATTATTCTGTGACTTTGAATCGGTACTTTGGGTGAATTTCAAAGTTAATGTGTAGATATAGTCTATTATAAAGGGCAATTCAGATTGCAAGTGACATCTTTTATTGTATGGTCCATGTATGAAAACCTGGATACAAAACCTGTTGCAGAAACAGCCCATGACTCATAAATTCAGGAACTATTTGATCCTAATATCTTTTTAATTAGCACTAACACATTAGAAGAGGTAATGAGCATTTTTGTCTGGCTGACTCCCTCCCAGTCAGCTTCTCAGCTTAATTTCAGATTCTAACAGTATTAGTTAACATGTTCTGCCTTAATGATTATTTTATACTTCATTTTCTAATTGGTTATAAGTCAGGGTGTGGGCACTTGAAACTTAGTACTGAGTGTTGCACTGTTACACTAAGAAACTGAACCTGTGGTGTGATGTGACTTTAGTATTAGATCTTAACTGTTAATAAAAGACTATTAAAATCAAGTAGTAACACAGGGGGAGAAACTAAAGTAGTAATTTAGTGTTGCTATCCTGCTGTGGCAGGGGAATTGGGTTAGATGATCTTTTGAGGTCCTTTCCAATCCCTAATGTTCTGTGATTCCCTAAATGGAGAAGGTTACTGTGATAGAAGCAAGATAAATACACAGCAGAGAAATACTAATTTGACCTTTCATGTTCTTTCAGACAGCTGAACCTTAAAAAAGTGCTTGTTAACGGGGGACACTTGGAATATAAGGTAGATACTGAGCATCTGAAAGAAAACGGCGGTCAGAAGATTTGCATTCTGGTGCTGGATGAGGCTGGAAGAGTAAGTTGTGTCCACAGAAGTCATAAATACGTAGCAAGCTGAGTACCGATCAGTCAGATTGCAGATGTAAGGCAGGACAAAGTCATGTGTAGAGCTTACCTCATTAATTTCTGTAGAGCTCTTTGTGAGTTGCTTTTATTCTAAGGGCTGTGGGAAGACTGCTGGAGTAATGTTCACAGATTTAAAAATAAACTACTGTACATCTAATGGCTTTCAGTGAAGGTGTAAACTTGGTTTCTACGTACATACTGTGTGACTTCATCTAAGGGATCTTGCTGTGGCAGGGCAATTGGACTAGGAGATCTTTCAAGGTCCCTTCCAATCCCTCATGGGCTGCCCAGGGTGGTGGTCGAGTCCCCATCCCTGGATGTGTTGAAAAGTCGTGGTGTTGGGGGATCTGGTTTAGGGGTGACCTTGCAGAGTAGGGTTGATGGTTGGACTGTGATCTGTGATCCCCGGGGGTCTTTTCCAGCCTGGATGAGTCTACATGTAGTGCAGTACTACACTTAGTGTTTAGCTGCGCTTAGGCACTGTGTTGTCTTAGAACTGGAGTAATGTGGAGGAGTTAGTGCTTTCTTTCCTCGTACTTTAATAAAGGAACAGTTTAAAGGACCCTTCAAAACCCTAGCTGACTGGATCTGCTGAGGGACATAAACCTTCAGTGCCATCTACTGGTGCTTACACGAAGCTTTGGCTGCTGAAATGCTCCCCTAAAGAATATTAACAGCTGATTAACAGCTGTATAAAACAATTAAATAAAACAAGCAGTTGTTATATTAACAACTAACCTTGTGCATGAAATAAGGAGCTAGGTGGGTGCTGCCTTTCCTTTCCTTGCATTTGAGTGAACTATGGTTTGGGATGACCCTCTCTGCTTAGTAGGTCATGAGATGGGGTTGGACCAGATGACCTCCAGAGGTCTCTTCCAGCTTCAACCCCTCTGATTCTCTAAGGCCCAAGAAGAGAAAGGAAATAAGCTACTCAAATTCTTCTGACACCACTTTATGTAGGTGGTAATAGACCTGCACAGGCCCTTCAGAGGGAGAGGGTGAAAGCCTGACTTTAACACCACTAACGCTACATCTAGTGTTCATCTTGTGTGGGGTTGGTACTTCGTGCTCCCTTCTTTCAGACATGTACGGCATGTGCACATCTTGTTGGGGTCCTGCTGTGCACACAGTTCTTCACGTTTCTGAGCAGTGTTTTGAAGTTTGTGTTTGGTCATGATCTCCATTCATGTCCCTGATGAGGAAAGGCTGGGGGAACTGGGTCTCTTGAGCTGGAGACTGAAGGGTGACCCCATGAATGTTGATAAATATGGAAAGTGCAGGTGTCAGGAGGATGGAGCCAGGCTCTGCTCAGTGTCATCCAATGATAGGACAAGGGGCAGTGGGTGTGAGCTGGAACATTGGAGCTTCCACATCAGTCTGGACCTTCTTCCCAGTGAGGGTGACAGAGCAGTGGAAGTACACTTTAAGATGTGATCTTTGAAGAGCATCTTTCTCCTTTCAGGTGTGACTTTGAGAAGACATGTTCTTGTCTTCAAGTAGTATTTAGTATTGAACTGCTTTTAGATGATAAACATTATAAAGGGTGTCTAAACTTTCTTTTTAAAATGGGATTACAGGTGTTTTGCTGGAAGTCTTCTCACAACTCCATGAAGCAGTGTCGCTGGGTGTACGGCCGGCAAGTCTTCATGTCCGACGTTGCTTTGAATGAGAACGAAATACTGTTTGTCACGCAGGATGGTGAAGCCTTCACGGGGCAGTGGCTGGAAGAAGGGAAGAAAATCTCAGAAAAGAAAGGTTAGTTGTGATTTCTTAATGGCTTTGAGCTACTCCAACTAAATTTAAGCTTCATGATAGGGAAAGAAGCCAATCCTGTAGTGCTGTGTGCTGCTGCACAGCTTTATTCATCTCACAAGGGACTGTACTGAATGTTAGTTGGGGTGTTTTCCCTTAGATGAAGTGGCAAAACATTTACTTAAGTGCTAGATAAAAGCTCTCCCATATGTGATGCAAAGTCTCATTCTTAAAACTTCCTCCTGTAGTTCAGTTTAAGGGGGCTGAAACGTTCAGAGTAATTTATCCTTATTCAGTGACTCTGTGACCAGAGGCCCAGAAGAGCTCAGTCTTGCCTTTTTGTTCCATCAGATGTATTTTAATTAGCTGGACCCTTCTGCTTGGTTTTTCAGTTGATGTATTTTTTTCCACAGAGGTTGCATCGGGCCCTCAGAATCCTTCGTGCGATGCGTCTTGTGAGCACGATACAACCAGCGTGTACGAAAGGATTCGACTGCAGAAGCTCACTTTTGTCCACCGAGCTGTGAGCATTGCCACCGACCCCAACGGCTGCAATTTTGCTGTTCTGCAGTCAGATCCTAAAACAAGGTAGAGCTGCCACTGTTCCAAATACGTGGTTTTTCTCTGTGTGTGATGCTGCAATTAAATCATGCTTTTCAAACCCATTCTGTGGCTCATACAGAAGTCACCATCGATGTGGCCATCCATTCTGCTAGAGAATGGCACTTACTAGCAGGGCAGCTGTGGTGAGGCCACCCAAAGACCTAAGCTTATATATTTGCATAATTAGTGTTGATGTTTTATCTAAAGTGTTCAAGGGTGGCTATTAAGATGTGTTGCTTAGCTTTGAGTGCAGCAGAAAGACTTCAGTAATCGATTGAATCACAGAATTACTGAGGCTGGAAAAGAGGTCTAAGATCATCCAGCCCAGCCCAGGATCTAACATCACCCCAGCAGCCAGACCAGCCTTCAGCACCTCCAGGGATGGGGACTCCCCCACTGCCCTGGGCAGTCCAGTCCAGGCTCTGATCACCCTTTCCATCAGGAAGGGCTTCCTGACATCCCACCTAAACCTCCCCTGATGTTGCTTCAGGCCCTGCCCTCTCATCCTGGTGCCGATTGCCTGGGAAAAGAGCCTGACCCCCACCTGACTACAGCCTCCTACCTTTAGGGAGTTGGAGAGAGGGAGAAGATCCCACCTGAGTCTCCTCCTCCAGGTTAAACACCCATAGTTCCCTCAGCCTCTCTTCATCAGACTTTTTTCCCTTCAGCCCATTCTCCAGTCTTGCTGCTCCTCTGCACCTGCTCCAGCCCCTCAGTCTGTTTTGTGAAGTGAGGGGCCCACAACTGCCCCCAATACTTGAGGGGAGAATGGCATCCCTAGTCCTGCTGGCCACACTATTGGTGATCCAAGCCAGGTGGCCTTATGTGCCACCTGGGCACCCTGCTGGCTCCTGTTCAGCTTGTTGTCACCCAGTCCTGCCAGGTCCCTCTGCCAGGCTGCTCTCCAGCCCCTCCATCCCCCAGTCTGTAGCTGCAGGGGGTTATTGTGTTAACAACAATCAGCTTTCAAATAAAAGTGAAAAATGTTTTTTCTTATTAGTTTGGAAAACAAATGCTTAAAGTAAAAGTAATAATTACAATATGGAAGTACATTCCATGCTTTTTCATAATACTTTGATAATAGTTTCCAATATGTATGATAAGTAGATATTAATTTTTTTATTTCTTATTGCTTGGGGCTGTTACATGAAATACAGGAAACATTTATGTTTTCTTGTTGGAAAACTGAGACGAAGATAAGATAGTTCTGATACCAGGTATTTACTGGCTACAGTATAAAGCCAGAGCAGTGTGTTTGCTAGTCTGAATTCAGACAGACCTCACGTACATGGTGTAATTACCAAAATATCCTTTAGTCCTTTTTCTAAAAGACAGGACAAGAAATGCTGACTAGTCCAGCAATGGAAGAAATCATGCAAACAAACAAACAAATCCTCTTAACCACCCTCTTAATTAAACCTGCTGTGTACAACTGAATGGGGTTTTGATGGATTTCGTTGTGTTCTAGTCTCTACGAAATTCCAAGCGTGTCGTCATCGAGTTTTGGAGAAGATTTTGGCAAACTGTTAGATGAAACAGATGAGATGGACATCATCCACGATGTGACATTTCGGATTGGCACGAGAACGTACCCGGCGCACAAATACATCTTGGCTGTACGCTCTGAATTCTTTGAGGAGCTCTTTGTTTCCAGTGACAACCAGTCAGACACTCCAGACGTCTACCGGAAAGATGAAGATGCTACTGGTTGTGATCTCTATGTGATAGAGAAAGTTCATCCCGAAGTGTTTGCGTACCTGCTGAAGTTCATATACACAGATAGCTGTGATCTTTTGACTCATGGTTATAAACCAAAAGTCCTCCGTAAAGGAAAGTCAGAAGAATATCAAGACACTTTAATTTCTAACCTCAGCAAAATGAGTTTTGAGGAAAATGTTAATGGAGACTCTGCATTTGAGAATTATAGAAACGATCAAGTGCAAGACGTGAACGAAAATCAGAAGAGCAAACCTAAGAAAGACAAAGCTGGGGATGAAGAAGCCAACCTCGTAAAAATGTTGCAGAGTGCTGCAAAGAAGTTTGGGATCAGCAGTTTAAGTGGAAGGTAGGTGAAAGGAAATTCACAGACATTGAGGACAGGCTGAGAGAGTTGGGGTTGTTCAGCCTGGAGAAAAGAAAGCTCAGGTGGGACCTTCTTTTGACCTTCCAGTACCTGAGGGGGGCTGACATGAAGGCAGGAGAAGGACTTAACAAGAGGGTTTGTACAGACAGAACAAGGAGCAGTGGGTTCAAGCTGGGAAAGGAGACATTTAAGCTGGATCTTAGAAACAAGCTCTTCAATGTGAGGGTGGTTGATGGCTGGAAGGGGCTGCCCCAGGAGGTGGTCAGGGCTCTGTCTCTGGAGTCATTTCAGGTCAGGCTTGCTGAGGCTGAGCTGTAGGGAGGTTGGACTAGATGGCCTCTAGAGGTCCCTTCCAGCCTGGGACGTTGCATGATTCTGTGAAATGCATTTCCACTCTGGTAAGCTATACGTGGAGTGTTTTTGTGTAGGCTGATCTAAGTTCAGTTGAAGTAGAAGGCTTGTTGGGGTTGAAGCTGACCCTCTTTGCTTGTTTTACTGTTTGTAAGTGTATAGATTTACAGCACACATTCTCATCTCTTCAAAGCAATATCAGTTTGTTGTGATGCTCTTTGTTAAGCAAAACAATGTATGACCTTTTGAAATCATGTCTGAAACAGACTGTTGTAGCATAGAAAGGTGCTGTTGACCCTTACTGTGCCCTGGAACTTCCTGGATGTCTGTGCTTAGAACAGTCCTGTGCACCTTTTTAAGGTGTGATCTCTGAGACTTGATACCTGCTGCAGATCATCCAGAGTCACAGGACAGTCATGGCTGGTAAAGACCTCCAGGATCAGCAAGCCCAGCCCTCAGCCCAACAGCTCCCCAACCCCTAGACCATGGCCTCAAGTGCTCTAGCTACTTGGCTTTTAAATATCTCCAGGGATGGGGACTCCACCACCTCCCTGGGCAGCCCAACCACTCTTTCAGCAAAGGCCTTCTTCCCAAGATCCAGTCTAAACCCCACCTGATGCAACTTGGGTCCATTTCCTCAGGTTGTTGTTTTGTCACCTGCTCTTAATGGTTTGAACTCTGTATTAATTCATTCCTGATGTTGATCGTTTGCAGGTTGGATGGAGTCAAACTAGAAAATGGAGAAATTAATGTTGTTAACAAGAAGAATGGGAACAAACTGAAGTTAAACCAGAGCAAATGGTAAACTTTTCAAATACAGCTTCCCCTTTCCCCACCATCCTCCTCTTACCTCATCTCTTTATATGTTAAGTGGCGGTTCAGGCTGATCAGGTGTATTTTAACTTGTGGTGTATGCGTGGCTCTCTGTGAGTGACTCACTCTTGGAAGTTCTTTGTAGATGCTTAAAAGCTGATGTATGAATTTGTAGTCAGGAACACATCATGCAGATGTGGTTTTGCTTCTTTTCTGCACTGGAAAGGGCTGCCCAGGGGGGTTGTGGAGTCTCCTCTGGAGACATTTAAACCCTCCTGGCCATGTTCCTGTGCAGCCTGATCTAGGGGGTCCTGCTGTGGCAGGAGGATTGGACTGGATGATCTTTCAAGGTCCCTTCCAATCCCTAATGTCCTGTGGTTCTCTGATTTTAAGGGTTAAATCCCAAACTGTTTAAAATAAGCTTTTATTTATGGAGTTTACATCTTGTATCTCTTCTGAACAGTCACTGTTCTGATCCTATTAAATATCTTCTAGCTCATACCTCTGCGACGTGACCTTGAAATCTTCAGATGGAAAGGAATTCCCGTGTCATAAGTGTGTGCTTTGTGCAAGACTTGGTACGTGTGTGCACTTCTATACATATACAGATGAATATTATTAGCAACGTTGTCTTTTCAAACTCTAAATTTTGGTGACTGTTGACCTGAAATGCCTTTCTTTGCAGAGTACTTTCACAGCATGCTAAGCAGCTCATGGATTGAGGTAAGCTTGCCAACAGCCATGTGCGGTGGAATGTTTTGTTGCATCAAACAAGTGGCAGCTCTTCACTTTTTAACAGCATGACACATCCCAGATGCTAGGGAAAGGAAAGGACTGGATTCTTGCATCCTGTTTGCAAGGGAAAACCCAACAAATTCTTGATTAATCTGTATTTGTCCTGCTGATACTGCATATTAAATGAGTAATAATGTATATAAAGGAAATAAAGAACTGCTTTTGTTGCCAGGGTTTATTTTGAGCTAGGTCATAACAGCTGATGGACTGCTGTGGGATACTTTTGTCTTTCTTTCTGTAAAACTATGCAGGATGGAATAGTTTTTCATATGTACTGAGTGAAAGTTCTCCTCCCCTGTGCCCTGCTGAGACCGCATTTGGAATCTTGTGTCCAGTTGTGGGCCGCTCAGTTCCAGAAGGACACAGAGCAGGGATGATGGAGGGAGTGGAGCATCTCCCTGCTGAGAAGAGGCTGAGGGAGCTGGGGCTCTTGAGTTTGGAAGAAAGGAGCCTGAGGGGTGACCCCATGAATGTTGATCAAAGATGGAAAGGTTGAGTGACAGGAGGATGGAGCCAGGCTCTGCTCAGTGTCATCTAATGGTAGGACAAGGAGCAATGGGTGTGGGCTGGAACAGAAGAGGCTGCACATCAATCTGAGGAGGACCTTCTTCATAGTGAGGGTATAGGCTGGTGCTGGTCTCTTCTCCCAAATTTCTAGTGATAGCACATGGGGAAATGGCCTCAGGTTGTGTTGGGAGAGGTTTAGATTGACTCTTAGGGAGAAGCTCCTTGCTGAGAGAGTGGTTGGGCACTGAAACAGGGCGGTGGTGGAGTCCCCATCCCTGGAAGCGTTTTAAAACGGAGTAGCTCGAGCACTTGAGGCCATGGTCTAGGGGTTAGGGAGCTGTTGGATGAAGGCTGGGCTTGATGCTCCTGGAGGTCCTTGGCTGCCATGATGATTCTATGATTAACAATAATAGCTATTTTCATTTTATTCTTGCACAAGAACTTAAGATTTCACTAAATCCATTACCTTGAAAGGAAAGCAGTTGAGTAGTTGCATGAGATTCCTCTAGCTGTACTTTCAGACAATTATACGTCAAGAAATCCCATGAAGGAGGATTGTTAGAGAAGATACTCAAACTGATGTAAGACTGAACCGTTTGTCAGATGTTTATTCAAACATTGTGGCAGATTTGATTTGTTCTGCTACAATCAGTCCTTAATTGAAGAGCAGGCTCTGTGCAGATGCTTCAGTGAGTCACTCTGGGAAGTGTGACAGTCAGTCTGAGCAGTTAGCAAATGTGTCGCTGTCTTTAATTTTGTATTTTATCCCAAGCAATCATCGTCTTTTATTCATTTAATCTTCTTGCCTTTCAGGCTTCCAGTCGCTCAGCTCTGGAAATGCCAATCCATTCTGACGTACTGCAGATAATTGTAGACTACCTGTACACAGATGAAGCTCTTGCAGTCAAAGGTGCAATTGATATATTTTCAGCTCAGCTGTACCTCTTGCAACTTCTGTGTTGTTAAAATATAAATTCAGTATTTAATAGGCTTGCACTGAGAATTTGATGTAGAAAATCCAAGTGTGTGACTCTTACTTTAGATCTTGAGGTAATAGCTGTCCTTTTTGTACCTCTGGTTCATCAAACTGCAGCTGTTCTCTTCCTTTTTTCTCTTGTGCTTAAAAACAAAAAGTCTGTCTGTGCTCATCTAAACTATTCCTTGTTCTGTGAAAAACCCGTCAACACTGGCAGAGGTGATTTGCAAAGCGTTTGGTAAATCAGATGGAACCTTCTTTTGACCTTCCAGTATCTGAGAGGGGCCTCCATGAAGGCAGGGGAAGGTCTTTCCAAGAGGTTTTGTACAGACAGGACAAGGAGCAGTGGGTTCAGGAGATATTTAGGCTGGATGTTAGAAACAAGTTTTTCAGTGTGAGGGTGGTTGATGGCTGGAATGGGCTGTCTGGGGAGGTGGTGGGGACCCCAACCCTGGAGTCATTTCAGCTCAGGCTTGATGAGGCACTGAGCAGCCTGAACTGGGTAGAGCTGTCCCTGGGTAGGGAGGTTGGACTAGAAGACCTCTAGAGGTCCCTTCCAGCTTAGAACATTCTGTGACTATCTCATTGAAACTGTAGGTGTCAAAGTTGCCTTTGCCTTGGCCCACGGTGTTTACGTGACGTTTTATTTTCTAGAGTCTCAAAATGTGGAATTCATATGTAACGTTCTTGTGGTAGCAGACCAGCTTCTTATATCCAGACTCAAAGAAATCTGTGAAGTAGCCATTGCAGAAAAACGTGAGTGCTGCCTCTTGTTTTATAAAGGCTTAGAGAATGAAGAAAATAGCTGCTCTAAATACACTCATGTTCTGGCTCCTCGCTCGGTTCAGCACAGAATTACTTGCTTGTATTCCTTTGCTCTGATAACCTTTTTGCTGTTCATTTGGTAGCTGTTAACAGTTGCTCCCCCAGCCTGGGTGGTCTACGTTAGCATCATCTTTCCTTACATGTCATTGTTTTAATCTTATTCTTATATTAAATAACTTAAAAGTAAGAGTAAAAAGAACCAGTCCAGACCCACTAGGAAAAAAATTACATATTAGTAAAGCTTTTAGTTCATTTCAAACTTTGTGTCTTTAAAGCATGACCACATCTGGATGATTATGTCCAGTTCTGGGCCCCTCAGTTTCAGAAGGGCACAATGCTGCTGGAGAGAGTCCACTGTAGAGCCACAGAGATGATGAAGGGAGGGGAGCATCTCCCTGCTGAGGAAACCTGGGTCTCTTTAGCTTGGAGAAAAGGAGACTGAGGGGTGACCCCATTAATGTTGATCAATAAGGAAAAGGGTGGGTGTCAGGAGGATGTCAGTGCCCCAGGCTCTGCTAAGGGGCACCCAGTGACAGGACAAGGGGCAGTGGTTGTGAGCTGGAACACAGGAGGTTCCACATCAGTGTGAGAAGGACCTTCTTCCCAGTGAGGGTGCCAGAGCCCTGGCAGGGGCTGCCCAGGGGGGTTGTGGAGTCTCTTTCTCTGGAGACACTTAAAACCCATGTTCCTGTGTGACTTGATCTAGGGAATCCTAGATTGGCATTGGACTGGATGATCTTTTGAGGTCCCTTCCAACCCCTAACATTCTGTGATCCTGTGGTTCTGTGATTTGAAGGCAGGGTTTTTTTCCTAGGAATCGAGAAAGAATTTGATATGTTTGATTAAATGCATCGTGCTGTGCAGGTCATGCTTTCCACAGGGAAAGGGTGATCAGAGCCTGGACTGGACTGCCCAGGGCAGTGGGGGAGTCCCCATCCCTGGAGGTGTTGAAGGCCGGCCTGGTTGTGGCTGTTAGTCCCCTGGTCTGGCTGCTGTGGTGATGTTAGGTCCTGGGTTGGGCTGGATGAGCTCAGAGGGCTTTTCTAGCCTCAATGATTCTGTATGATCATTTAAGCATTAAAAACTGCTGTTTGTTGTTGCAGCACATTATCCAATTTAGGTTGGTGTTTCTTCTTTGCAGTTACGTTAAAGAATGCTGCTGAGCTGTTGGAGTTCTCAGCGACCTACAACGCTGAACAACTGAAACAGTCCTGCTTGCAGTTCATAGGGCTCAATATGGCAGCTTTGCTTGAGGCAAGGTAAGGAGGAGTGCAAATGTGTTGGTTTAATGGCTGTTAAGTTCAGACATCCCAGCAACTGAGAAGGGCTGGAAGAACTGATAGGAGAGCAAATCAAGGGATGCTTCTTTCCCTCAAACAGCGAGAGAAAAACTGGCTATCTACACACTGTACCAGTTCTCTAGTACAAAGCTGTTACAGTCTGTCATGAAAAGGCTGAATTGAGAGGAGAAACCTCTCTTGAATTCAGTGAGCTTTCACATGAGGCCTAATCTTGTTGGGGTTTCCCATCGATAGCTTCTGAGGATGTACGAAACTGCTGTGGCTTTAATGTGGGTTTGGTGGAGTTTGGTTGGTTTTGTTTTTAACATGGTAGTTGCTCTGCAAACTGAATGTATTTTGAGGAGGTATATTGCAGCTGGTGCATTTTCCAAAGAGAGTCTGCCTTCTTGTAGTCTCTTAGCTTTATCTGTCTGCACTGGGGGCTGAACAAATTGAGTTCTTTCTGCAGCGATTCCTTTGCTTTCCACAGTGATTCAGTAGGGTTCATGTAGAAAGACTTGGTCTAGGTGGTCCTGCTGTGGCAGGACGATTGGCCTGGCTGATCTGTTGAGGTGCCTTCCAATCCCTAATGCTTTATGATTCTGTGAAAAAGCTGCTTTTGAATTTTTTACTGATACTTGAATTCTTTGAAGCTGGTAACATCAACGTGTATTTCTTTTTCTAGGACTTTGGATGTCTTAAGTGATGAAGTTGTAAAGGATCTTTCTGTTTATTACAGAAAAATGGTGAGTTGTGAACCTTCAGCCTAAGCTGATTAGGTTTAAAACGACAACAGATGAGTAATAAAGACATTCAGGGTCTGCAGGTGCCAGGCTGAATGTGGAACATCTGACTCGAGAGTTAAGGTTAGCTGCAGTGATTGTCTTTCTCATGGAGCTCATATTTCATTATTCACTAGCTGCCACTGTCCTTTTAATTAATTGTACCCATTCAGCACATTAATGTTCTGCACCTACCAATAGTTGCATGAAAAGCTATAAGCAACATCTGTGGGAAAGAGCATCTGTTCCTTACACAAAAGTAAGAGAGTTGTTTTGGTCACAACCATCTCCTGCAGCACTGCAGGCTGGGGGCAGGGGGCTGGAGTGCAGTCAAGCAGAGAGGGACCTGGGGGTTCTCATTGACAGGTGACTGCCCTTCTTGGCCTGGGTTAGAAACTTTGTCCAGCAGGAGCAGGGAGGGGATTGTCCCCCTGTACTCAGCACTGGGGAGGCTGCACCTCGAGTACTGGGTCCAGTTCTGGGCACTTCAGTTTATAGGAGGCATCGAGAGGCTGGAGCGAGGGCAGAGGAGGGCAACAAAGCTGGGGAAGGGCCTGGAGAATCAATCTGATGAGGAGAGATGGAGAGAGCTGTGGTTGTTTATTTTGAGGAAGAGGAGGTTGAGGGGAGACTTCATCGCTCTTTACAGCTCTCTGAAAGGACAGTGGAGAGATGTTGGTGCTGGGCTCTTCTCACAGGTCATTAGTGACAGAAGCAGAGGGAAGGGCTTCCAGCTCCAACAGGGGAGGGTCAGACTGGCCATCAGGAAGAAATTCTTCCTGGAGAGAGTGGTCAGGCAGTGGATGTGTTGAAAAGTGGATTAGAAGTAGTTTTGGGGGTTGTGGTTTAGGGGTGACCTTGTAGAGTTGGGTTGATGGTTGGACTTGATGATCCCAAGGGTCTTTCCTAACCTGAATAATTCTGTGAAAACAGCAAGTTATGATATTTATACTGCAGAAGCCTAAAGAACTTAAAAGCAGTAAGAAAAATAACATGAACTTCAGTGGAAAGGGGAGAAAAAAGCACTTTAGATGCCTTCCAACCTAGAGCATTCTGTGATTCTTTAACTGTACAGTAGTAAAAGATGAATGTTTGTGACACCTTGAATTGTTTTCTCATCAGGAGGCAGAGGCAGCTGAAACACAACATTCTGGGTGAATCACTTAAAATCGTTTGCCTTCTGTTCTTGGTAGAAGTTGTAACTGCAGTTTATAAGCTGGTGAAGGAAATCATTTGACCTGTGAAAGTGTTTTCAGTGATAGTTTTGGTTTGTTCACAAGGGAGTGTATGTGTGCCAGCAACGTAAGAGAAACTTCCAGTTAACACCTTCACTGTCTACAGATCCCAGCTATGGACAGGAGAGTAATCACTCCGTATCCAGATGGACCTGACATAAGTTCTTTTACGCCTGATGACGGAGAGAACTTTGTCTGTTTAAAGGAAGAAATGAATACAGAACAAAATTCTCAGTAAGTATCTGCTTCTCATCACTTTCTCATCACCAGCTCATGCAGGTGAGCTGCATGGGGTCAAGGAAAGAGGGGCCATTTTTATTGGACTTCAGTCTTTCAGTGTTTTTAAAGGCTAGATGATAAATTTTAGGGACTGTGGCAGTCTTTTTTATTAAAATACACCCGAACTTCGTAAGGAATGAGCGTACTCCATCGGAAATGAGTGTGTCTAATGTAGTTATTCCATAAAGGCTTCTCAGAGAGGTTTCTTGAAGTAGGATTACTGTAGCTGTGATTCATGCAATTCCAAATGTTCTTGTAGTTTTGTTAAAATGAAAGAGCTCTTCTATTTGTTCCATTCTTTCCCATATAGATCATAGAATAATAGAGTGGCCGGGGTTGGAAGGGACCTTGAAGATCACCCAGTCCCAACCCCCCTGCACAGGCAGGGGCACCTTCACTTGAGCAGTTTGCTCAGGGCTCCAACCAACCTGGCCTTCAGCACTGCCAGGGATTGGGCAGCTACAACTGCCCTGGGCAACCTGTTCCAGCATCTCAGCACCCTCACAGCAAAGAACTGGTTCCTCATGTCCAACCTTCATCTCCCCTCTTCAAGTCTGGAACCCTCTCCCCTTGGCCTCTTGCTACCACTCGTGTCCAAAGCTCTACCCCAGCTTCTTGTAGCCCCCTTCAGATATTGGAAAGCTGCTCGAAGGTCACCTGAGAGCCTCTTCTTCTCCAGGCTGACCAACCCCAACTTGCTCAGCCTGTCCTCAGAGGGCAGGTGCCCCAGCCCAAGGAATGTGATGTTTCAGTAACATGACCCTAGATACCTGCTTTGCTGTAGAAGCAACGCTATCTTGGTGGCCATGTTGGAGCAAAATGAGACCCATTGTGGAGTTCATTGAACTTCATGAATTTGGGAGAAATCAAGAGAGAATAAAGTGGAGACTTGAGTGTAGTTTTCCTTGTGTCAGTTGCTGAGCTGTATGCCAGGTTTGATCTGACCTGGGTGGCAGCGCCAGCCTGTCCAGCTGCTGTATCTTGCAGTGTCTCAGCTCGAGCGTTTGTGCACTTAGGCCAGAGACTAGAACTAAATAAGAAACAGGTTTTTGTTTTCCTCATGGGTTTTTTTCTTCTCTCAAATCATGTTATGCTAAATACTTGTTTCAGTTCATAAGCAGAACAGGAACAAGCAGCTAGTGGTGCTGGTAGGGCCAAGCATTGAGGTATGACCACGGCTGCTGACTGAGAAGATTCATATTGATAATCCTAAGGTTCAACTTCTTGGGTTTTAATCCATCTCAGTTTGTTGGTGCTGTTTGGTTGTCAGCTTTGGGGGTTAATGCTTGTTTGTTTTTTGTTTCAATAGGGAAACCCTTTTCAAAAAAGCCAAAGCCAAGGCAAAAAAGAAGCCACGAAAACGATCGGACAGCTCTGGAGGTTATAATGTCTCCGATGTCATTCAGAGTCCAGCCTCCACAGGTCAGTAGGACAGCAGTTTAAAAAGAACATGGAGTTCAATATGAAATGTGATGTCTTCTACTTCAGTAAGGACACTCTGCAAAGGTTAATTGTTTCCCAGTGAACACCACTGTTGAATTTGGACAGTTAAAATTAGGAAGTAAGGTTTGCTGGGGGATGCTTGTGCACGCTGGGGGGATGCTTGTGCACGCTACACTTGTGCCCAGAGTTCAGATTGTGTAGAATGACTCTGTTCACTGAGAGAGTCATTGGCCACTGGAATGGCCTGCCCGGGGAGGTGGTGGAGTCGCCAACTCTGGAGCTGTTCAAGGCAGGATTGGACGTGGCACTTGGTGCCATGGTGTAGCCTTGAGCTCTGTTGTGTCAGGTTGGACTTGATGATCTATGAGGTCTCTTCCGACCTTGGTAATACTGTGATACTGTGAAGCTTGTAGTCAATAGCCACTCTTCCATGTGAGTTTTACTAAGTGGAACATTTCTGCTCGTGTATTTATGTTCTTTGTAGATTTTTTGGAGCTTTTTATTGTCTGTTTTTTCTGGACTGTAGGAAAGAAATTAGTCACTCTTTCCTGAAAAAGGTGGTAAAGCCTTCATTTTCAGTAGAAAGGAGTCAGTGTTAATTCCTACAACTGTCTGTTGGGGACAGAGCAAGAAAATGTGGAGTAATCTTTCCGTGAAAAAATACTTCAGATAGAAAGTCTTAAATTTTCTTAGAGTTACTGCAGTCTCGAATATTGGACCAGGTAAAATTCTGCTTATTTTGTGTTGACCATGGGGAATGAATAATTTTGGGGTTTTTTGTGGTCTAGGGAACCTGCTGTGGTGGGGGGATTGGACTGGATGATCTTTCAAGGTCCCTAATGTTCTGCGATTCTGTGGCTGTTTAGTCCAGCTCTTGTGATCTAATAACTCTGTCTTTTTCTTATTTCTTAGGTTCAGTAAAACTGGATAAAACTAACTCTGTAGAATCACTTCCAGAGCTCCAAACATCTGACTCTGAAGGTAGTTACGCGGGAGTGGGCAGCCCCAGAGACTTGCAGTCACCCGACTTCGTGAAAGGATTACATCAAGAAAGGACCGAGGTTGGATTTCTTTGTTCCTAGCAATTTTATTTGTTTGTTTAGTCCGAGTTTAGCTCGCCTCACTGGAGAAGTTATGGAATCAGAATCACTCAGGGTTGGAAAGGAACACGGGATCATCCAGTTCCAACCCCCACACCAGGCTGGGACACCCCACCCTAGATCAGGCTGGCCAGAGCCTCATCCAGCCTGGCCTTAAACACCTCCAAGGATGGGGCCTCCACCACCTCCCTGGGCAACTCATTCCAGGCTCTCACCACTCTCACGGTGAAGAACTTCCTCCTCACATCCACTCTAAATCTACCCATCTCCAGCTTTGCTCCGTTCCCCTCAGTCCTGTCACTACCTGACATCCTAAAAAGCCCCTCCCCAGCCTTTTTGTAGCCCCCTTCAGATACTGGAAGGCCACAATAAGGTCACCTCGGAGCCTCCTCTTCTCCAGACGAAACAGCCCCAGCTCTCTCAGTCTGGCCTCACAGGAGAGGTGCTCCAACCCTCTGATCATCCTCGTGGCCCTCCTCTGCAAACACTCCAGCACCTCCACATCCCTCCTGTAATAAGGGCTCCAGAACTGGACACAGTGCTCCAGGTGGGGTCTCACCAGAGCGGAGTAGAGGGGGAGAATCACCTCCCTCGACCTGCTGGCCACACTTCTCCTGATGCAGCCCAGGATCCAGTTTGCCTTCTGGGCCACAAGTGCACACTGCTGGCTCATGTTGAGCCTTTGGTCCACAAACACCCCCAAGTCCCTCTCCTCAGGGCTACTCTGCAGCCAGTCACTGCCCAGCCTGTACTTGTGCTTAGGATAAATACAAAGTTAGTTAGTTGTGCCCGAGTTAAGTGTAAAAGCTTTAAAAGTTAACATCCCTGAGTGAATTTTCCACTGTCAAAAAACATATTTGGACGTAAATAATTTGGGGTGAAGTGTAAAGCAAACAGTGCTGGGGGGATAAAAGTAACAAATAGCAAGAAATCAGAATTCTTGGTCTGTTTTTGAAGTATCTCTTCAAATCTTTTCACTTGCATGGCATTCAAGTTGGTTGCAGAGTCTCGATCTCTGGAGATGTTTAAAACCCACCTGGACATGTTCCTGTGCACCTTTATCTGGGGGATCCTGCTGTGGCAGGGGGATTGGACTGGATGGTCTTTTGAGGTCCCTTCCAATCCCTAATGTTCTGTGATTACTCTTTTTTTAGAATGGAGAACTGAGAGTAGAATGAAAGGAGCATTTAACTCAACTCTTGTATTACTTGTTTTCAGTTGAAGGACAAAACATGCAGTCAGGCTATAAAACCCTCCCAACCTAATGTGGACATGACACCATCCGCGGGACCGATGGCATCCTCAGGGTGGACGTCATCCACGGGACCAACGTCGTCCACGGGACCGTCGTCATCCTCAGGGTGGACGTCGTCCACAGGACCAACGTCGTCCACGGGACCGTCATCATCCTCAGGGTGGACGTCATCCGCGGGACCGTCGTCATCCTCGGGGTGGACGTCGTCGTCATCCTCGGGGTGGACATCGTCCTCGGGTTCATCGTCATCCTCAGGGTGGACGTCATCCACGGGTTCATCGTCATCCTCGGGGTGGACGTCGTCCACGGGTTCATCGTCATCCTCGGGGTGGACGTCGTCGTCGTCCTCAGGGTGGACGTCATCATCCTCGGGGTGGACGTCGTCCACGGGTTCGTCACCACCCACAGGGTGGACGTCGTCCACGGGTTCGTCGTCATCCTCGGGGTGGACATCGTCATCCTCGGGGTGGACGTCATCCACGGGTTCGTCGCCACCCTCGGGGTGGACGTCATCCTCAGATTGGCCGTCATCCACGGGTTCGTCGTCATCCACGGGATGGACATCATCCGCGGATTCGTCGTCATCCACGGGGTGGACGTCATCCACAGGGTGGACGTCGTCATCCACGGGATGGACATCATCCACGGGTTCATCGTCATCCACAGGATGGAATTCATCCGCGGGATCATCGTCGTGGTCGGTTCCACAGCCCGTTTCCAGTGCCAGAGCCAACTCTGCCAGCAATTCCAATTGGCTAGCAGCCAGTTCCAGGTGGAGTACCAGTTGTGGTGGTTAATATCTTACAATTGCTGTGCTGTGGCGGGGGGCTTGGACTAGATCTTTTGAGGTCCCTTCCAATCCCTAATGTTCTGCGACTCTGTGGTTCTCTTGAAGCTAGTTGCTACACAGCTTAGTTCACAACTGCCTTCAACTGCACCGGGTGTAATTCATAATTTTGTATAAAGTTTGGACATGTCACGCGCGGTTATTTCCGTGGAAGTTTAGAATAAGGTCTTGTATGGAAAACAAATGTATTCCTACAGCTGGAGAGTGTTGTTAGTACAGAGCTCTATCTTCACACAGAGTGTGCTGTGAAATAACCTTGTGAAACAATTTTGATCCTGTTCTTCAGTGAAAGATCTAATGTAGCTTTCATAAAAGAGCTGTGAGCAGTGCCTAACAGTATGAGCAGGTCCCTCGGTTCCAGAAGGACACAGAGCTGCTAGAGAGAGTCAAGCATGGAGCCGCAGAGATGATGAAAGGAGTGGAACAGCTCCCTGATAAGGAAAGGCTGAGGGAGCTGGGGCTCTTTAGCTTGGAAAAAACGAGGCTGAGAGGTGACCCCATTCATGTTGATCAATAAGAAAAGGATGGAGCCAGGCTCTGCTCAGGGGCACCCTATGATAGGACAAGTGAGCTGGAGCACAGGAGGTTCCACATCAATCTGAGAAGGAACTTCATCGTAGTGAGAGTGACAGAGCCCTGGAAGGGGATGCCCAGGGGGGTTGTGGAGTCTTCTTGTCTGGAGATGCTTAAAACCCTCCTGGTTATGTTCCTATGCAACTGGATCTAGAGGATCCTGCTGTGTCAGGGGCATTGGTCTGGATAATCTTCTGAGGTCCCTTCCAATCCCTAGTGTCCTGTGATTCTGTGATAAGCGTCCTGGATTTAGCTGTCTAACCTTTTTTGAAGTAACTCCAGTTCACATCTATTTGTTTCATAGTACAATGTCTTGCGAGTATTTTTGTAGCTTGCTCTTAATTATGTACATATTTATAAGAAGTCCTCTCAGAAACATTTGATTTGAGGTTTGCCATAATTGAGGGAACAGCCAGAAATTACACATCCGCTTAGCAATCTTGAGGATGAGTTAGAGGACTCCGCTGAAGGCCGGAACTGCGGAATGTAAGCAACAATGAGTGCCTTGTAAGGTAACTTCTTATTTTTCATTTAGCTCTGCCAGCCCTCGTGCTATGGATCTAAGAACCATCATGGAACATGAAGAAAATATGCAGAGAAGTGGAACCATGCCAAAGACAAATGCAGGGTTGGTAAAAAACCCAGTTCTATAAAAGTCAAGTGTGACAGACCAGGCTGTCAGGAGTTTACTTAGTGGTTCAGGCAGCTCGGAGTTTAAAAAAAGCAGGAGAGAAGTTGCCATATTTGTTTATGAAAGGCTCTGTTTACCTCAGTTCATTATGTGAGCAAACAGAGTGTATCCTTGTGTTTTAACTGTGCTCTTTGTTTGGTCTGCTATTGCAAGAGCACGTCTTAGCTGTTGAAGTGTGAATGAAATGCCTCAAGAAGAGATTGAGGGGCTGGGGAAGGGACTGGAGGGAAAGGCTGATGAGGACAGGCTGAGGGAGCTGGGGGTGTTGAGCCTGGAGGAGAGGAGATTCAGAGGGGAACCTTGTCCTTCTCTCCAGCTCCGTGAAGGGAGGTTGTAGTCAGGTGGGGTCAGGCTCTTCTCCCAGGCAGCCAGTGTCAGGATGAGAAGACGGGGCCTGAAGCTGCCAGGGGAGGGTTAGGTTGGGTGTCAGGAAGCCCTTTCTGATGGAAAGGTGATCAGAGCCGGGACTGGGCTGCCCAGGACAGTGGTGGAGTCCCCATCCCTGGAGGTGCTGGAGGCCAGCCTGGCTGTGGCCCTGAGTGCCCTGGTCTGTCTGCTGGGGTGATGTTAGGTCCTGGGCTGCGCTGGATGAGCTCAGAGGGCTTCTCCAGCCTCAAAGATTCTGTGAAAGAGCTAATCACAGAATCATTAGGGATTGGAAGGGACCTTGAAAGATCTGGTGCCTTAGATCAGTAGCCTGCTCAGCTAAACTTTCCTGTTTCAAACAAAAGAAGAATTGGTTCTTGGCCCTAGCACTTTGGAAATGGAGAAGTAAATGTACGTCTTAGGGTGCAGTGAATTAAACCTTGTGTTTCTTAGCTGGTAATATAGGAGAGAACTGGAGATGACCCTCGTGACCTTGTTACAAAGGAGAGCCAGGGCAGTAGTCTTAGAGCCAGGGCATAGGATTGCTGGCTACGTAGAATCAGAAGCTGGGAACCATAAAGCCAAGACTGAGGAACCCAAAGAACTTGGAAAACAAATGATTACGAATAGAAACAAATGGCTGTGTGCTGTGGGACACATTCCTTATGCCTGAGTGGTTGTTAGATAAAGGAGCTAAGCCTCTAACAGTCACACGAGTAGAAAGTAGTCTTTGTCTGCTTGTAGTCTGTCTTTGGAGACTTGAAAACATGCAGGGTGGGACTGGCTTGTGGACATCTATGTGAAGACTAGTTTTATGATGCCTTACTCTCTGTCACTCCTGATAGTCATTGAGGCTCTTTTTGCTGCCCAGCCATCCAACCCTTTGGCTCTTCCTTTCGGCACTCGGGACGGAGTATTTTACTCTAGGAATGAAGGGTTTGTCAGATGGATTTGCAAGATTCAAGGTGAGTCATCTCAAAGGACACTGTGTTCTTACATCTTCTTTGCAATGTCACTTCACAGCAGAATGATGTCTCTTGGAATCAAGCTTTCTCAGAGGCAAAGGAAACTGCTTGCCCTGGCAGCAAGAGAGGCAGCGTTAGCCAACGGCTTCGATCCTTCCACGCCAATAACCATACCTATAAAAGTGGCGAAACTCAGGAGCGTATGGTATGTGAACGTACAATTCTTTCTTCTTTGAGGGGTTTGACTTGAATAATCTCTTGAAAGCAGTTCCTTAAAAAAAATGGTCTGAGTTTTGTTCATTAAAGTGACTGGCCTTGAGCTGTTGGGGTCTACCTGTGGCAGAATGCAGGAGTTAAAAGGGGCAGGGAAATGCAGCGGTTGTGGTTTATCAGTTGAGATTTTGCTGCAGTGAGTCAGTACTCTGTCCCCTCTGGAAAAATGTTAGCCTGTCATGGGGGAAAGGGCTAGAAGGACTTTGGAGTCCAGCAAGATTGGCTGAGGGTTAACAGAGCCAAAGGCACGTTCCTACACTTTGGCAACAGGAACCCACTAAGGCTACAGACTGGGGGGTGAGCGACTGGAGAGCAGCCTGGCAGAGAGGGACCTGGCAGTACTGGGTGACCACCAGCTGAACAGGAGCCAGCAGGGTGCCCAGGTGGCCTGGATGCCATCCTGGCTTGGATCAGTAATTGTGTGGCCAGCAGGATTAGGAACATCATTCTCCCCTTAGACTGGGCACTGGGGAGGCAGTGCTGGACCCCTCACTTCACGCAAGAGATGGAGGGGCTGGAGCGTGTCCACAGGAGCAAGGAAGCTGGGGAAGGGACTGGAGGGAAAGGCTGATGAGGAGAGGCTGAGGGAGCTGGGGGTGTTGAGCCTGGAGAAGAGGAGATTTGGGGGGCACTGTCTCCTTGTCTTCAACTCCCTGAAGGGAGGTTGCAGTCAGGTGGGGGTCAGGCCCTTCTCCCAGGCAACCAGCGTCAGGATGAGAGGGCAGGGCCCGAAGCTGCCAGGGGAGGGTTGGGTTGGATGTTAGGAAGCCCTTCCCCATGGAAAGGGGGATCAGAGCCTGGACTGGGCTGCCCAGGGCAGTGGGGGAGTCTCCATCCCTGGAGGTGTCTGAGGCCAGCCTGGCTGTGGCCCTTAGTGCCCTGGTCTGGCTGCTGGGGTGATGTTAGGTCCTGGGCTGGGCTGGATGATCTCAGAGGTCTCTTCCAGTCTCAAGAGTCCTGTTTCTGTGATAACAGAAGTTGCCAAGGTGTCTGAGCAGCTGGAGGCAGTGACTGACAGTGCTTGGAACTGTTATGGTAGATTAATGCCTAATTGTTTTAAAATTACTTTTAATGCTGATTGTGCACAATTAAAATATTCAAGCTAACAGCAATAAATCCAATAGAAGGATGGTTTTATCATCTGTTCAATGAACTAGATCTACAGCAAAGAATAGAAGGAGGTGTTGGCCCAGCTGAAGCTTTCTTCTTCACATTTGCAGTTGGTATTGAATGCAAGCAAGAATTTACACAGCTTGCAGCTTTTAACATGTTTAATTACTACACAGTAAAGACCTATGTGCTTTTAACTTGGGTAAGTACTGTACAGTGCTCTCCCTTTCCCTGTTCAAGAAGTTCCAGACTTGTGTGGCAGCTTTCTTCTGCACTGGATGATTTGTGAGTTGGTCTCCTCTCTGGAGCTTGCCTGTTTGTGCCTCAGTGGGAACAAAGCTGGCTGCACACCCACCATGCTCACTCTGTATAGAGTGGACTCTTCTTTTCCAAGACGATTCAGTAGTTTTAAATGCTGTTGTAGTAGTTTTTCTGTAGTGTTGGATTCAAAGGGAAATTGGAGTCTGTCTTTGAGAGGATAGCTCTACAATTAGAGCTCTCTCTGTCTTGTGTCTTTTGATTCTCTTTCATTTCATCCTTTGTATGAAGGGGTTGTTTTGGAAAGAAGAATAGTAAGCATCTGCTGAAACCTTTTGCTGTGCTCTTTACGTTCAAAACAGGGTCAGCCTGTGATAGGACAAGGGGCAGTGGGTTGTAGGCTAGAACATAAGAGTCCACATCATTATGAGAAGGAACCTCTTCCCAAGGAGGGTGGCAGAGCTGGAAGGGGCTGCCCAGGGTGGTTGTGGAGTCTCTCTCTCTCTCTAGAGACATTTCAAACCCACCTGGCCATGTTCCTGTGTGACTGGATCTAGGGGATCCTGCTGTGTCAAGGGGACTGGACTGGATAATCTTCGAGGTCCCTTCCAATCCCCAGTGTTCTGTGATCTCTAAGTCGTGGGTTGGTTGTAACCACGAATAAGAGCCAAGTGTTTCCAGCGTCCAGCTTACAAGCTACTCAGGTACATTGCCACAGCAGCTCTCTGCAAGAGTTCAGTGCTCTTCCTGTAGTGAGGGGCCCAAACCCAGCCGGCTGCCTGTGAACTGTTTGTTGCCTGTAAAAAGCATGGATGGACTGTACTTGGAATATGGTTAGATAACTCCAAAAAAGACTGTGCTTTCATGGCTCTGATTAAGCAGCTTTTGAAAGTAGCTGGGCTCTGTTCTGTTCCACAAGTGGGAAGGATCTATTTCAGGAGGATGGATGCCAATCGAAATGCTTCAGTGGTCCCCGTGCATGAGTCTACGTTGTTCTGCAGCATTCCTCTGGCCCCTGACCTGGAAAAAGCTGGTAGCTCAAGAGTTCAAGCAAAGAACCAGCAGGAAGTATAGGAATATTTAAAATTAATCCTAGCTGCTGGAAGAGAGCTGGAAATTGGATAAACTTGGAGCTGCTTTGGGCAAACCATCCCTAATCTGTTTGCCCCTGCTAGTTGTTCTGGGTACTTTTTGTGTGTAGGGCAGGACAGTTAATAGCTGCTCTGATGCTGCATTTGCCAAATTCTAGTCTGTAAATTCACGCTGGACTGCTAGAGTGCATTTGGCAGTCGACTGAGCTTTCCATGCACGCAGCGTAGTCAAAGCCACAAGAACTTGTGTTCCAGTGCAAGAAAATGTTAATCTTGGATGTGCAGAGAACACTCCTGCCAGGAGGGTGTGGGACCTTCCGGCTCCTTTCTCATTGTCTGCAAGGCAGAGTCTGTCACACACAACGTCCTGTCTTCTCCACCAGAAGAAACCTTCTCAGGAGTAGAAGCATAAAGAAATCTGAAGCTGTGTATTTTGAAGAAATACAGTTGTGCGTTTGGATGTATGAATGTAGGGTCTTGCACCTGGGCAAGAACAACCCCAGGTACCAGCACAGGTTGGGGACTGACCTGTGGGAGAGCAGTGTAGGAGAAAGGGGTCTGGGGGTCCTGGTGGACAGCAGGATGTGTTCCTGTGCGAGTTGGTCTAGGGCAAGGATCCTCAAACTTTTTAAACAGGGGGCTGGGTCACTGTCTCTCAGACAGTGTCGGGGGCCGATCTGTAGTTTGCGCTGGCCTGGCTTGTCCAGCCTGGGAGCGGGAGGGAGAGACGGGGAGCCACTCGCCTCAGGCTGGCCAAGCAGTTGGCAGGAAGAAGCCAACTGCGGCTGCTCAGCGGCTGGGGGCTGGATTGGACACCCTGGGGGGCCGTATCTGGCCCACGGGCCAGGGTTTGAGGACCCCTGGTCTAGGGGATCCTTCTGTGGCAGGGGGATTGGACTGGATGATCTTCTGAGGTCCCTTCCAATCCCTAATGATTCTAGGATTCTATGAAAGACAATATGCAGGTTGCAGTTCAGAAGCGTTGCACACGCTACTTGGGCACAGGTTTCCGTACTCCTGACTGGGTCTGTTCTCATAGGTGCTTCCTTCATACTGGTGATGGACCCAAGGTGACTTACGTTAGCTAACGGGGTCTGGCAGGTGCAGTAGTAGGATATAAAAGCCAAGTGACATTGTGGTTTCCTTGTTTGTAACTGAAAAGACCCTCTTTGCCATCTGGATTGCAGAACGATGTGGAGTCGTGGAAAGTGTGAAATGAGCTGGTTTGGTTATTTTTGTGTGTTTGTTTTTTGCAAGGTCGTCTTTGTTGCAGTCTGCTTTACCAAAGTCATTCCGTGATCTCGTAATGGAAGAAGAAAGAAATATGAGTGCTGATAATTCAGCTGGTCCTAGTACGAGGCGAGCTGCTTCTAGAGGAGCTGACGATTCATCAGCCCAAAACACCGCCAGGTAGGAGAGCACTTCCATACGACCAGCCGTTCTGCACGGCCGCGTTCCTGTGCGACGGGATCTGGGGGATCCTGCTGTGGCAGGGGATTGGACTGGATGGTCTTTGGAGGTCCCTTCCCATCCCTAATGTTCTGCGATTGTGCAACAACCACTATAACCTCATCGTATTTTTCTGAAAGAAAAGCTGTAGAGCTACCTCCCAGCTTTTCTTACTAACGTCTGTTCCATCCCCTACACACACTGTGCCCTCTGTAAGGAAGAGAGAGTTCTGCTGGGCCTGCCTTGGTTCTGCAGCTTGGTTCTGTAGGAACTGGTGCCTCCCTCAGACAGAAGTAGCCTGTGTCCTGCTGGTAGGTAAAGGATGCAGGGAGGGTTGAAGCACAGGAACATTGTGTGTGGGGTGGTGTTAAGAGGAGGCAGGAGGAATTAGGAAAGTGTTAGTAGCTGGTGAGTATTAAGGAAGAGAAGGCTAAGGGTGAAGCTACTGCATCTTCACATCTCCCCTCACCTCACAGCACACATCTGTGGGAAACCAGCTGTGGTGAATTTCGCTGCTGGCAAAATAGTCAAGCCTTTTGTTATGTGAGCGGTGGCAAAGGGTGGTGCTCAGGGACTTGGCACTGAAGGCTGTTACTGGCCTTGTCACGTCTGCTTCGTGGTCTTGATAAAATAATCCCCTTTCCTTTGCACTGCTCTGTCTAGTCTCTGCAGTCAGGCCGGTCCACATGCTCTCCAAGTGGATTGTGTGAGCCAAATCCAGACCTGATGAGTTAGCTGTGTGGACCTTACAACATCAGGCTAGGGAGAGCCTAGATGACCAGACTGACTGTAATCCTATGGAAAAGAGGGCACTTCTGGAGCTGTGTCAGGGTGCTCAGAATTGTGTCTGAAGAGGCTCATTTCTCTCTGTCAGGTGTAAAGAGCCTAGATGACTGCTTCATCCTTCTGAAAGCTGGGAGTTGAGTTTCTAGTTTGAGGTGATTTCATTCTGCAGCTGCACGGTTCCTGACACAGGAGACTCTGGTTTTCACCTGTGACATTCACAGGCTGCTTCTGCGGGGAGTAATTACCCACACAGTTACCTCTTTCCTTTTGAGGAAAGGCAATTAGATGTGTGTGGAGCACAACTAATCATCACCTGCTGACGTCAGACTTGCTGATGGCTGCTGTGCCCACTGTTGTTTTCCGTCGGGTAAGCTGTGCAGAAATTAATCTGCAAATGCTCTCCACTCTGGGTGAGGGGTTTTTGCTGGCCACATAAACACTCTGCTGCGACTGACACCTTCCCCTTTGCACAACCCAGAGGTTCTCCGCAGGACCGTGTCGTGAACATGGAGGTGTGAGCTGGGTTCGGTCTAGAGGCAGGGCTGGATGTGTCTGTGGTGTTGGCTGCCTTGGGCGTAGCTCCTAGGCCTGACATAACTTGGCTGTAGCAGCCTGGCTTGTTGGGGAGCAGTGCAAGTAAGTGTTTGTGGCTTCGTGTGGGACTGGCATAGCTCTAGTTTGGCTAGTAATGAGCTAGTAAATAGTACATGACTCAAGCAGTACAGTAAACCAAAAAGGTTCTGCAAGAGATCAGGCCTGGTGTTGCTTTTCTGAGAGCAGTCATTGGATTAGGGAGGGAGGCACCAGAACTGGCTTCATATGGAAAATCCTCAAACACTGGGGAGCTGAGTCCCGGGACATCCTGGTGGCTGTGTAGGAGTCACTGCAAGTTCAGCCAGCTGGGCTGATCGGGTCAGCTCAGTACTGATGGTCCTTGGCTGGGGTGTTTGCATGCAGGACCGTTTCTGCCTATACATCAGTCTTCAGTGTTCAAGACTTGCAGGTTTCCAAGTTCTCTATTTTTCAGGTTTTTATTCCATTTTTCTGCATAAGCCAGCTTCATGTTTCCCATCTATTCCGCTTCTCCTAGTCACTTCGGTGCCAGCTGAGGAATTAACATAGCATGTTGAAATCTCTGCACTTGATTTAAGATCTGGACTGAGTGCCTGGCTAGCAAGGAACACAGATGGACGGATGTCCAAACAGCCTCAAAGTATCAGAACCTCTTCCTGCAACTCAGTGCCACATTCAAAGAGAGGGGGACGACACAGATAGTTCAACTTGTCTTTTAATTGCTCACTAGAGTGTGCTGTGGCACTGGAGATGTTCACTCCAGGGTTTGGAAGTGGCTGTAAAGGTGGATTGTTTGGTTGGTTGGGATTTTGGGGGTTTGTTTAGAAGACTGGAACTTTAGATCTGTGGTGAAACAGGTTTGTTAAGTGTCATGACCTTCCTGGGCTCATTCTAGTAGTGCTGGGAGTTCTCTGGATTGTGCGTGGCTGTCGACTGAGCTGTGTAGGTGCTGGTTACTGTCAGACGTGCAGGAAGGTGGCAGTAAAAGCAGGTGGAAGATCTGCTCGGTTCTGAGAGTCAGAAATAAGCATCAGTGCCTCTTGTAGTCACACTACCACTCTTGAAGACAAATTCAGCAGCACATTCTGATGAAAGAGAGCTGGGGGAGGGCTTTTTACATGGGTGCATAGCCAGAGGACAAGGGGAAAGGGTTCCAGACTTGAAGAGGTGAGATTGAGGTTGGACACAAGGAACCAAGTTTTTGCTGTGAGAGTAGGGAGGAGCTGGAACAGGTTCCCCCAGGCAGCTGTGGCTGCCCCATCCCTGGCAGTGCTGAAGGGCAGGTTGGCTGGGGCCCTGAGTGACCTGCTCTAGTGACAGTGCCCCTGCCTGTGCAGGGGGTTGGAGCTGGATGATCTTTGAGGTCCCTGGCCATTCTATGGTTCCAAAACCTTTCTTCTGAAAAAGCCCTACACGTTTGTGATTGCCTACTGTAAATTTATGCTTCACAGTAAGATGCAGGGGAATGCTCTGTCAGTGACTTTCACTCTCATTTCTTTTTCCAGAGGCACCACAAGAAGCAGCCCAGGTCTTGAAGACAGTGCTGCGGGCTCTCCACAGTCAGAGAGTCATAAGTAAGTTTGACAGTAGCTTAGATTTTGGAGCTTGTCTTTTGTGTGTCGTGCTGATCACGGGCTTGCTCTCGCTTCACACTGCTGTTTGCTCTGTTTGCAGCCCTTGGCTATCATCGTCGCCAACTGGCTCTCCCGCGGCGGCACCTGTCATGTTTTCAGCTATCGTAGAGGAAGAGCGCCAGCAAGAAGCTGCTCTCATGAGGAGCAGAGAAAAGCCTTTGGCTTTGATTCAGGTACAGTTTTAAGTTACTGCAGCTAAGCAGCACGAGGAGTTTCCAGGTTTCAGAGAGGAGGTTTTAGAGTTAATCATGTATTGGTACACTGAGGGTAGTTTTTATGTCGTGATACTACATATCATTTAATTATAGTCACTTAAAATTGCTCTTTGATAAGGTTTTGAGTTTTGTCAGGAGCTTGCTTTGAGTTTTGCTCAGGCAGGCCTCCTCCCGCTCTTGTGTGGCTTCTTGCTCGTCAGCACAGACCTTTCTTGCACTTGACGGAAGTGATCCTTAAAATCAGGCAGCTGCCCTGGACCCTTTTCCTTTCTAGCACTATATCCCATGAATTTTTTGCTAGCAGGTCCCTAAACAGATCATAGGCTTCTCTTCTGAAGCCCTCATTTGTTATCCTACTGTTTGTCTTGTTCCCATCTCTGGGGATGCTGAGCTCCATGGTCATTACAGCCAAGTCCTTGACCTTCTCAGCCCTGACCACTGGAGTAAATTTCAGATTCAGCAGAATGTCTCCCCTTTCCTCGACTCCTTCGTTCTCTGTGTTAGCAAGTTTGAGACCTGGAGTGAGGAACTTTTTTGCTCTTCCTGATAGTCCAGTTTCAGGAGTCCCAGTAATTGCTGCCTTGCTGTGTGCAAGTGCTTGGTTTCATGGCATCTCTGCAGAGACGGTCTAGGTGGTCCTGCTGTGGCAGGAGGATTGGGTTAGATGATCTTTTGAGGTCCCTTCCAATCCCTAGTGCTCTGTGATTCTGTGTGAGACATCTGACCCCATTCTAGCTAGGTTCAGTGAGAGTTCAGAGAGCTGGGGCTGTTTTGTTTGAGGAAGAGGAGGCTGAGGGGAGACCTCATCGCTCTCTACAGCTCCCTGAAAGGACTTTGTAGAGATGCTGGTGCTGGGCTCTTCTCACAGGTCATCAGTGACAGAAGTGGAGGGAAGGGCTTCAAGCTTCAACAGGGGAGGGTTAGATTAGACATCAGGAAGAGATTCTTCCCGGAGAGAGTGGTCAGGCCCTGGACTGGGCTGCCCAGGGTGGTGGTTGAGTCCCCATCCCTGGATGTGCTGAAAAGTCGCTTAGATACAGCGTTGGGGGATGTGGTTTAGGGGTGAACTTGTAGAGTAGGGGTGATGGTTGGACTGGGTGATCCCAGGGGTCTTTTCCAACCCGAATGGTTCTATGATCCTGTGAGTGCTTGTACCTCACTATGTTGCCTTTCCAGCTGATGTTAGGGTGATGCAAGTTTCTCATGAGGAGCAGGGCCTGCAAATACAAGGTTTCTTCAGGTTGTCTGAAGAAGGCTTCATCTACTTCTATTTGCTGAAGAGGAGCTCTGTAGTGTATGTGCCTTCAGGAACAGCTTCTGGTGTGAACGTTGGTCTGACCCTCCACACGTGTTCTTCTGCCCTTCCAGATCGAGGAGCGTGCTATTCAAGATTTACTAAACCACTACGAGGCTTTCGACAACCCTGAAGAGTTTGTGACTGTTGAAAGGGCTCCGCAGGGACCTATGGCAGCACCTACGTGGAACAAGCACTAATTTGTACTCTTCACAGTCCACCTTGTGAGAGGTCAAAAGGGACTGGAAGAACAGGACTCGCATCACTCTTAACATCAGCATTAGGACACTGCACATAGTCACTAGGTGTTTGTTAGGGTGGGAATAGCGTGTTCACCGTGTCCTTTCCCCGCAGTGAATACCCTGTGTGTGCGTTTGGAGATCATTTCTTTTAGCAGTCACATCATTAGTGATGTTTCATGAAGCTGTAGATCACAAATACTAATCTGAAATCATGAAGGGATTTTGGTAGATCACAAGTACCTTTGCTAATCTGAAATCGTGAGGGGTTTCTGTTGGATTCACGGGGCGGCTGAGGAGCGAGTGCCGAGTCTGTGAGTGGGGGGACGCGCTCCTCAGAGCTCGCTGGGAAGTGGGGACTGGTGGCAGGAGCTGGTGCTTGAGCTCCAGGGGAGGAACCGTTTGGTGATGCACTTCTCCTTCAGTTACGCGTGCGAGTACTGGCTCTGTGGCCACGTGGCCAGTACTTCTTACCTCCGCGCTGTGCCCGAGTGCCCTGCCGTTGCCTGCTCTGTGCATGTTCTCTGTCACTGTCATGGGACCGGCCCTCGCGCAGTTGAACAGAACGTGGTGGCGCTTAGCTCATCTGGAGTCTCAACCTGGTGAGTAAGGTACAGCCCGTGGACCTGCTGGGATGGAGGTGCTGAGGAAGTCACGGGATCTGTGTGTTTGGTTGTTGAAGCTATGGGGATAAGTGCTTGACCGGGGGGATCTGCTAACACCTTGACCTTCCAAGATTATCATAGGTGGCTTTTAGTATTGTGTGTTCCAAAGCTCTCTGTGCCTGGTTGAAACTAATGGATAAATATTCTATATCTATAAAAAAAGTAGCCTTACCTGCAGTACTCTGTGGTGTTTGTGTCTTCGGAGAGGGGCGTTTCTGCTCCTTGGCTCTGCTTCAAGTGAGGCCGTGTCAGGAATCCTGTGTCCAGCTCTGGAGGGATAGCGAATTAATGGAGGGAGCTCAACGCAGAGCTGCCAAGATGACTGGGGGTCTGGAACAACTGCCTTATGGAGAGAGAGTGAGAGCATTGAGACTTTCTGGTTTGGACAAAAGAAGGCTCTGAGGGGATTTAATCCCTGTCTGTAAGTCCATGAGGGCTGGGGGCCAAGCAGAAAGGAATCCTCTCTTTTCATTGGCATCGAACAGGACAGGGGGTGATGGCTGCCAGCTTGGACACAGGCAGTCTCACCTCAATCTGAGGAAAAACTGCTTTGCAGTCGGGATTATTAACTATTGGAAGGGGTTGCCCAGGGAGCCTGTGGAGTCCCCTTCTCTGGAGATCTTTCAGCCCCAGCTGGATGGGTCTTGTGCAGCTGATTGAGGCTTTTGAGGTGGTTCTGCTTCTCAGTGATTTATATCCCGCTTGAGCAGGAGGGTTGGACCCAATGGCCTTTGAAGGCCCCTTCCAACCCTAATAAACTGAGTAAACTGTGTGAACTTTTTTCAGTAGTGTCAGTGCTCAAACCTCTGGACAACTGGAATTGAGAGGACTGCAGAAAATGAACACAGAGAAAACAAGCACTGTGTGAGAAAAGAACCTTGGAAGAAAACCAACCCTATGTAGATGTGTCTCGTGGTTTCAGGTCAACAACACTAAACAGTCTCCCATGGAAATTGTAAACAAAAGCAATAAATCATCAAAACTTGATTTAGAATCAGAATCATTAGGGATTGGAAGGGACCTCAAAAGATCATCCAGTCCAGTCCCTCTGCCAGAGCAGGACCACCTAGACCGAGTTGCACAGGAACACTTACACACACAGTTAATACACTTTTACCTGCTGTCTATTTAAAAACAACACCGTGGGTAACTGTGGAGTAATCTAAAAGTACTACTTCTGCACAGGAAACCAGAGCTGTGGGCATTCTGAAGATACACAGGCAAAGGAAAGTGTAGCTTCTAGTTGTCTTGAATCCTGCTGGTGAGCAGCGATGGGAACGCTGGAGTTCAGTGCTTGACTCACTGCACCGCAGGCCTTGGGGCCTGAAGGAAAAGCCCAGGGGGCTGCTCCGGCTGTGAACCTGGCTTGTTCTCTAATGTGATGGGCCACTGCCCAGGACAGTGGTGGAGATGCCCACGGGGACCTGTGCTGCACCACCAGAAGCCTCGAGTCCCCAGCCTGGATGGAGGTGGGTGTGAAGAGGAGAATCTCCTGGAGAGGAAGCTACTCCTCAGGTGAGCGGTCTCTGTTCTTCCAGTAAAGACTCTGCCCGTTGTTGTTCTCCAGAAGCACCTGCAGACCACTGTTCCTGTAGTGAGCTGTCATTTCTTCCTCCCTTGTTTCTCATCACTTCAGAAAAGAGAACAGCCAGACTTTTGCAAGATCTTCAGGGATTAATACTAATAGAATCACAGGAAGCTTTGGATTGGAACTGTTAAAGGTCTAGTCCACCCCACCTCGCAGTGAGCAGGGACATCTTCTGTGAGATGAGGTTGCCCGGAGCTCTGTCCAACCTGACCTCGAGCGTTTCAGGGTGGTTGAGGTGTTGCCTGAAGTACTGTTTCTTTCCTGCAACGTGAGTGGCTGAAATGCCAGCAGCCTTCTGTTGTGCTGTGGTGTGCGTGGGTTTCTACCTGAAGCTGACCCTCAGGGTGGGTGTGAAGTGACTAAGCTGCTGTTAGAGACAGCAAACAGTTGGGCAACCAAGCAAAGGGAGTGTGAGGATCCAGGAGTGGACTGCTGAGGACTGGTCAGTGTCCTCTCCACGCTCTCAGACCTGCATCAGCTGAGTCTTCTCCAGCTCTGTTCAGAGCAGATGACTTCACAGAGTCATAGAACAGCCAGGGTTGGAAGGGACCTTAAAGACCATCCAGTTCCAACCCCCCTGCACAGGCAGCGACACCTTCACTAGAGCAGGTTGCTCAGGGCCCCAGACAACCTGCCCTTTAGCACTGCTAGGGATGGGACAGCCACAGCTGCCTTGGGCAACCTGTTCCAGCATCTCCCCACCCTCACAGCAAAGAATTGGTTCCTCATGGCCAACCTCCATCTCCCCTCTTCAAGTCTGGAACCCTTTCCCCTTGTCTTCTTGTTACCACCTGTGTCAAAAGCCCTCTCCCAGCTTTCTTGTAGCCCCCTTCCTTCAGAGATTGGGAAGCTACTAGAGGGTAATCTAGGAGCCTCCTCATCTCCAGGCTGATGTTCTGTGATTATAGTGAACTTTTCCTTCCTGAAAAAGCATTTGGTGATGCAAAGATGATGAAGGGAGGGGAGTGTCTCCCTGCTGAGGAGAGGCTGAGGGAGCTGGGGCTCCTGAGCTGGGAAAAAAGGAGACTGAGGGGTGACTCCATGGATGTTGATCAATATGTGAAGGGTGGGTGTCAGGAGGATGGAGCCAGGCTCTGCTCAGGGGCACCCAGTGACAGGACAAGGGGCAGTGGGTGTGAGCTGGGACAGAGGAGGTTCCACATCAGTGTGAGAAGGACCTTCTTCCCAGTGAGGGTGCCAGAGCCCTGGCAGGGGCTGCCCAGGGGGGCTGTGGAGTCTCCTTCTCTGGAGACATTTCAAACCCACCTGGACTGTTCCCGCTGTGGCAGGGGGATGGACTGGATGATCTTTCCAGGTCCCTTCCAGCCCCCAATGTCCTGTGATATGGAGAGTACAACACCTGAGGGTGGATTCTCAGCTGATTTCTCATGCTGGCCAACTGCTCATAGAGCTGTCTCCTCAGAGTGAGTTCTGATTGAACTAGAAGGTGACTCCTGCAGTCATCATGCAGTCATCATGCAGTCATGCACGTTCCTGCTCATCTGCAGCGATGTGCCAGGTATGTCTGCCAGTCAGTGAACCCAGGCTACGAGGAGCTGGCCATCTGTCCCGCGGGTTGTGCTGTTTGAGGTAGGCGACTGCCAGGTGCCCTCTGCCTCAGCCCAGTAGCTCTGTCTGCTGCGTGAGCCTGGCTAGAATCCCTGTACAGTAGGTGAAGAGGTCATGGGAACTGTGTGGGGAGCTCCTGCTCAGCTCCCTCCGGTCGTCGTGATTCACGGAATCGCAGAATTACTGAGGCTGGAAGAGCCCTCTGAGCTCAGCCAGCCCTGGACCTAAAACCATCACAACAGCCAGACCAGGGCACTCAGGGCCAGGCTGCCCTTCAGCACCTCCAGGGATGGGGACTCCACCACTGCCCTGGAAGGGACCTCCAGAGATCGTAGAGTCATAGAATCATCAGGGACTGGAGGGGACCTCGGAAGGCCATCCAGTCCCATCCCCCTGCCCCAGCAGGACCCCCTAGATCCAGTCACACAGGAATATAATGAGATTTCTTTTTCCTGATTTCATTTTCTCATGCATTGAGCCCCTTAAAAAAAGAAAAGATGGGGGGGTGGAAGGGAGGTACCAGGGGTTCCAGAGGGCCCCACCATTCCCACCAGCTCTTAATGGTTTGGCTCCAGCAGAGAAACGCTGTCAAGCATCGTTTAATCAAAGGAGGACTAAGTTTATCTCTAATTCTTCTTCTTGTTGTGCTCGAGACATCCTGCCGATGGGAAAGGAGGAGAATGAGCTACAGAATAAAGGGATCCTGCATGTGCTGGCGAAGGAAATTCCTGGTGATCCTCTGTTCTGCTCTGGGGCAACCCCGATGCTTCTTGGAGCAATCTGGGCGCTTGCACTGGCACAAGCTGATGCCTCGAGACACCAGCCCGGCACTTGGATGAGAACAGTGGGGTCTGCCCGTGAAGCGAAAGGCCAGCGCTGGTCTGTTGTGCTGGGGAGGATTTATTGCCTTGGGAAAACGAGTTGGGGTCTCTCCAATTCCATTGAAATCAGTGGCCACCCTCAGCTGGCTTGTTGCCACCAGCCGTGTCAGTGGCAGGAAGATTGTAGTGTTCTTGGAGGCTCTGGGCTTGTGCTTTGGGTTTCCTGTAGAAACTGGTTCTAAAGCTCTGCCTCTGGGTTACCGGTCAGAAAAGACAACCTTTGGTTGTAGGTTGGGTGTCCTCAANCACCTGTATTTCAACCAAGAGCTCTCATCTAAAGCATCAGACACAAAGGGAGGGTTTAACAGACTCTCCCACCTGGCCATGTCCCTGTCCCTGTGTGACTTGGTCTACAGGACCCTGCTGTGGTGGGGGGTTGGACTGGATGATCTTTCGAGGTCCCTTCCCGTCGCTAATGCTCCGTGATGCCATGAAGCTTCTCTGGTTCTGCCTTAGGGCCAACTGCAGTTGGCATCAGTGGAGAGGTTCTTCGTTGTGACAGAACCCTGAAGCAGGTCACTGCTCAGACACCAACTCGCTCCCTCGCTCCTCCTCTGATGTTTCCACTGGAAATCTTCTTTATCGATGACCGTGATGAAGGGACTAAGTGCACCCTCGGTAAGTCTGCGGATGGCACCGGGTTGGGAGGGACTGTTGAGGTGCTGGAGGGCAGTGAGGCTGGACAGACTGTGTCGATGGGCTGAGGGTAACTGTGTGAGTTTCAGCAGAGCCCGNTCGCTCCCTCGCTCCTCCTCTGATGTTTCCACTGGAAATCTTATCGATGACCGTGATGAAGGGACTAAGTGCACCCTCGGTAAGTCTGCGGATGGCACCGGGTTGGGAGGGACTGTTGAGGTGCTGGAGGGCAGTGAGGCTGGACAGAGGGACCTGGACAGACTGTGTCGATGGGCTGAGGGTAACTCTGTGAGTTTCAGCAGAGCCCGCGGTCGGGTCCTGCACTGTGGTGACAACCACCCCCTGCAGCTGCGGGCTAGGGGCAGGATGCATGGGGAGCACTCAGGCAGAGGGGGACCTGGGGGTTCTCACTGGCAGCAGCTGAGTCTGAGCCAGCAGGGTGCCCAGGTGGCCAAGAAGGCCAACAGCATCCTGGCCTGGATCAGGAACTGTGAGTCCAGCAGGAGTGGGGAGGGGATTGTCCCCCTGTGCTCAGCGCTGGTGAGGCTAGACTTTGAGTACTGGGGCCAGTGTTGGGCACCTCAGTCCAAGGGAGACATTGAGGGGCTGGAGTGAGGGCAGAGGAGGGTGATGGAGCTGTGGAAGGGTCTGGAGAGTCAGTCTGATGAGGAGAGATGGAGAGAGTTGGGGTTGTTGAGTTTGAGGAAGAGGAGGCTGAGGATAGACCTCATCATTCTCTACAACCATCTGAAAGGACCCTGCAGAGATGCTGGTGCTGGGCTCTTCTCACAGGTCATTAGTGACAGAAGCAGAGGGAAGGGCTTCAAGGTCCACCAGGGGAGGGTCAGACTGGCCATCAGGGAGAGATTCTTCCTGGAGAGAGTGGTCAGGCCCTGGGCTGGGCTGGGCTGCCCAGGGTGGGGGTTGAGTCCCCATCCCTGGATGTGTTGAAAGTAGCTGAGATGTGGTGTTGGGGGATCTGGTTTAGGGGTTGACTTGTAGAGTGGGGGTGACTCGATGATCCCGGGGGTCTTTCCCAACCTGAGTGATTCTGTGACCAGAGCTACCAGACCTTCTGAGAGCAGATCATGTCTTGAGGTGGCTAATGAAGACAACATAACCCAGTGACCAGCTGCTCGGCACAGCCACCACCTGCTGCCGGTGCTGCTCGGTCCCAGCCTGTGGCGATGCCGCACGGTGGATCGCCGCGATGCAGCCGCCCGGCAGAACCGGCGCTCGGTACCGCCTGCACTTGGGGCGCTGCGCAGAGGCCACTTTGGGATCCTTATGAAACTGCCAAGCCTTTTCCAAAGAGGCAGCTGCTTGTGAGCTGGCAGCTGTGACCTGCTGCCCACCCACGTCTCCGGCAGCGGGTCGTCAGGCGCTGATCCGCTCTGCTGGATCCCATCCAAGCACGACAGTTGTGCTGAGGACTGAGTCAGATCCTCTCGTGGCTCTGAAATCTGTCATCGAGTGTGTCAGAGCTCTACCACTGCACCCCTGGCTTCTCAGAACAGGCTTCTGCTGGCCCCTCAGGGTCATGCTGCTCTTCAGGTCTCGGCAGGCAGGACCCCACGCTTCTGAAACTTTAGAGCTCCTCGTGCTCAGCTGCCCCTCTTTCCCCATAAGTCTGTCAGGGATCATTGAACCACATCTGGACTGTTGTGTCCAGCTGTGGGCCCTTCAGTTCCACAAGGACACGGAGCTGCTGGAGGGAGTCCAGCGCGGAGACACGGGGATGGAGGGAGGGGAGCATCTCCCTGCTGAGGAGAGGCTGAGGGAGCTGGGGCTCTTGAGCTGGGGAAAAAAGGAGACTGAGGGGTGACCTCATTCATGTCTGTAAATATGTGAAGGGTGGGTGTGAGGAGGATGGAGCCAGGCTCTGCTCAGGGCACCCAGTGACAGGACAAGGGGCAGTGGGTGTGAGCTGGAGCAGAAGAGGTTCCACATCAGTGTGAGAAGGACCTTCTTCCCGGTCAAGGTGATGGAACATTGGAACAGGCTGCCCAGGGGGGTTGTGGAATCTCCTTTTCTGGAGAGATTTCAAACCCACCTGGCTGTGTTCCTGTGCAACTGGATCTAGGGGATCCTGCTGTGGCAGGGGGATGGGACTGGATGATCTTTTGAGGTCCCTTCCCATCCCTAATGATTCGGTGGTTCTGTAATAGAATCATTCAGGTTCATCAACCCCACTGTACAAGGTCACCCCCAAACCAGTTCCCCCAACACCACATCTAAGCAACTTTCCAACACGTCCAGGGGTGGGGACTCAACCACCACCCTGGGCAGCCCAGTCCGGTGCCCGGCCAGAACGAGCCTCTAGGGACTGTGCTGCTGAAATGTTTCCTCTCTCAGTCGTGTGAACATCTGCCCGGTGCCGCAGGGGCGCTTGGTGGAAGCTCTTCAGATGCAGAGACAAACCGTAGCCCTCTCCCAGGCACCGAGCAGCAGGGTCACTGCAGCAGAGCTCTGCTTTCCAGCCAGTTTAATTAAGAACCATGAAGTACTGAGGGTTCCTCCCTGCACTGCAGACCTTTGCTATAAAACCCGGCAGCCTGGGCGCCCCGGGAGCAGCGTCTCCCCTTTGCCAGCACCACGTTAAACAAATGACCGTAGCACAATAGAGCTTGACTGAAGGAGAAGAGCTACAGCGTGACTTGGGGAGCCTGGACAACCTGAGTGCTGCCTGCTGCCCCTCAGTTAGAGCCACAGCATCACAGAACTTTAGGGAGGGGAAGGGACCTCGAAAGACCATCCAGTCCAATACCCCAGCGACAGCAGGATCCCCTAGATCCAGTCGCACAGGAACATGGCCAGGTGGGTTTGAAACATCTCCAGAGAAGGAGACTCCACAACCCCCCTGGGCAGCCCCTGCCAGGGCTCTGGCACCCTCACTGGGAAGAAGGTCCTTCTCACACTGATGTGGAACCTCCTCTGGTCCAGCTCACACCCACTGCCCCTTGTCCTGTCACTGGGTGCCCCTGAGCAGAGCCTGGCTCCATCCTCCTGACACCTGGCCTCCTCTGTGCTGGCTATGGGGTTCCTCTGGACTACTCAGTTGAGTCTCCTCTGGAGAAGTTTAAAACCCTCCTGGCCGTGTTCCTGTGCAACTGGATCTAGGGGATCCTGCTGGGGCAGGGGGGTTGGGCTGGATGATCTCTTGAGGTCCCTTCCCATCCCTAATGATTCTGTGATTGGACTGGATTAATCTCCTGAAGTCCCTGGCAATCCCTGACGTTCTGTGAACCCGTTTGCAGGGCACAGGCACGCGGCTCTGTGCGCAGGCTGAGGTGACACTTTGCTTAGCAAATTTATGGCAAATACGGGTCAGTGTCCAGAAGCCGTGGTCTCCGAGTCCTCCTGAGAGAGCAGTGTGCTCTGAGTCACCAGCAAGGCCTTCTGCTTCAGCAGGGTTGGACAGCACTCTGAGCTGTCATCCAGGTCAGGTCTGGATCATCTGGTTGTGCCAACAGGGGTGGAAACACCAGAAGGAACCAGCGAGCTCTGTGTTTCTGCACAAACCCCTGGCAGCCAGGGAAAGGAGAAGACAGCAAAGCTGTTGCACAGGGTCAGCAAAACCATCACTGAACAGCTGGTTCCTACGAGCAGTCAGCAGATCGCTCCGGCTCGGACGTCAGCCCAGCGATGGGGTCACCAGCTGCAGTCACAACTGCAGGACCAGAGAGCATCTGGGGTTGGAGGGGACCTGGGAGGACCATCCAGTCCCATGCTCCTGCCACAGCAGGATCCCCCAGATCCAGTCCCACAGGAACAGTCCAGGTGGGTTTGAAACATCTCCAGAGAAGGAGACTCCACAACCCCCTGGGCAGCCCCTGCCAGGGCTCCATCACCCTCACTGGGAAGAAGGTCCTTCTCACACTGATGTGGAACCTCCTCTCCTCCAGCTCACACCCGCTGCCCCTTGTCCATCAGTTCAGTTTCACAGAATCACAGAAAAGACCCCGGGACCATCGAGTCCAACCACCAACCCCACTCCACAAGGTCACCCCTAAAACAGATCCCCCCCCCCCCCCACATCTAAGTGACTTTTCACCTCACCCAGGGCTGGGGTCCCAACCAGAACCCCAGCAGCCCATCCTGCATTTGTTTGAATGGCAGATAGAGACCTCCTTGTCCTGGGTGATTAGTTGGCCAGCTTGTTCCCTGGCTGTCGGTGGTCTGCGGACGATGCCCAGTGACAAAGGCCCTCACAAAGCCCTTGTGATCTTCCTCTGATTTACTAGTGTGACCTCACCTTCTCTCCACACAGAGATTTAAACCCCTTCAGCCTCTTTTGTACTCAGACCCCCCCCAGGGCAGCAGCTTGCCAGGAGCACGCTGGGGCTCCGCTGTTGCTGAAGGAGCTCCCTGCTGCCTGGTTCATGTCAAGGCCAGTGACCTGAACGACTTCCACGGGGCTCAGTGGGTCTGGTCAGGGTGTCCCCTTATGGCTTAGACAGCGAAGACAGCTCCCGCTTGCAAAGGGAGGGGAGGGAAGCAGACCCTCAGCAGCTCCTCTCCAGACAGCCGAAGGAGATACAGCAAGATCAGGAAGAGAGATGCTTTCCTTTACGTGCCCCCTGCTCTTTCCCTTTCACAGGTCTCATTCTAGGAGAAGAGCCCTTTGTGGTGAAGGGTCCTTGTGCCACTGCTCTCAGCTGAGAGACGCTCACGTTGAGCAGAGCCTTTGCTGTGCTGCGGCTTCGCTTCTGGTTTAAAACCCTCCGGGCTCCTGCTGTCTGTGGAAACTAAGGGACACTGCAGGATCCTGCCTGTAGTGAGTAAGCAGAGGGTGTCTTGGCCTGAGGTGGAGAAGCGAGGGCAGGGGAGGGCAACGGAGCTGGGGAAGGGCCTGGAGAGTCAATGTGGTGAGGAGGGAGGGAGACAGTTGGGGCTGGTTAGTCTGAGGAAGAGGAGGCTGAGGGGAGACCTCATAGCTCTCTACAACCATCTGAAAGGACCCTGCAGAGATGTTGGTGCTGGGCTCTTCTCACACACCATTAGTGACAGAATCCTAACCCTAATGTCTTCAAGCTTCCACAGGGGAGGGTCAGACTGGCCATCAGGAAGAGATTCTTCAAGGAGAGAGTGGTCAGGCCCTGGACTGGGCTGCCCAGGTGGTGGTTGAGTCCCCATCCCTGGATGTGTTGAAAAGTTGCTTAGATGTGGTGTTGGGGGATCTGGTTTGGGGGTGACCTTGTAGATTAGGATTGATGGTTGGGTTCCCTTGTGGAGTAGGGTTGATGGTTGGACTCCCTTGTCCCGCAAGCACAACCGAGCAGCTGCCGGGAGATGAATCACCGCTCCCTGCCGCAGCTCCATCACAGAACTGGTTGGCTTTGGGCGCTGAACAAAGGGGTTGCTCCAAAGAGTCACCACCCTGGAGACTCCTGCCCTGGGGGTAACAAGGGCTGACATCAGACCGATGGGTTTTGGTTTGTGGTCCAGGTGGTTGGGTGGGCAGCAGAGCGGGGGCAGCCCTCGTGCTGCCCAGGGGGGTTGTGGAGTCTCCTTCTCTGGAGACGTTTCAAACCCTCCTGGGGATGTTCCTGTGTGACTGGGTCTAGGGGATCCTGCCGCTGCAGGGGGATGGGACTGGATGATCTTTCGAGGTCCCTTCCCATCCCTAATGCTCTGTGATTCTACACTGTAGAAAAACCTTCTTTGTGATGTTGGTGATCGAGCAGCCATCACCCCATTCCTCAACCTAGGAGGATGCCCTCAGCGGGTGTGAGCGCAGCAGGGACAAGGGCACACGGGATGCGGGATGGTCTCACGCAGCAGGAGCGGCAGCAGCCGTGGCCTCTGTGCTCCAGCTGCCTTTCTGCTCCTCAGAGCAGCCATCCAGGGAATGCAGCACCCACCCTGCCTCTGGCCGATCTGGTTTCATGAGCGCGTGGTCCAGGGGAGCCAGAGGTGATTTTCCAGCTGAACGTCTCTTCCTGACCAATCCCTGGTGCCTGATGTGAACCTCGTCTGACTGACAGTCATGAGAACTCTTGAGGAATCAGAAAAGGCTGAAACACTCCTTGCAGGTCAGTTGCAGAATTATAGTAGTTAGAAAAGACCTCTAAGATCATCCACCCCAGGACCTACCATCACCCCAGCAGCCACACCAGGGCACTCAGGGCCACTGGCTGGCTGCCCTTCAACACCTCCAGGGATGGGGACTCCCCCACTGCCCTGGGCAGTCCAGTCCAGGCTCTGAGCACCCTTTCCATGGGGAAGGGCTTTCTAACATCCAGCCTAACCTTCCCCTGGCAGCTTCAGGCCCTGCCCTCTCGTCCTGGAGCTGGTTGCCTGGGAGAAGGGCCTGACCCCAACCTGACTACAACCTCCCTTCAGGGAGTTGGAAAGAGGAAGAAGGTCCCTCCAAGTCTCCTCTTCTCCAGGAGAGACCCTGCGACGTTGAGCTGCGCAGGCTGTTCATGTTCTCATCGCACCATGTGCTGTCTCTGACGAGGGAGCAGACACAAAACACCCGAGTGTCCACGGGATGCGGTCGCACGCGGTGGTGGGTAACGGCAAGCAGCGGTCCCTGCACAGAGAGCAGCACCTCTGGGCAGCTTTTTGTCACGGGTGCACAGACCAGTCCTGCTCGGACTGCTGGTTCCGTAACTCATCCCTCAGGAGCCACAGAACATCAGGGGTTGGAAGGGACCTTGAAAGAGCACCCAGTCCAACCCCCCTGCCACAGCAGGATCCCCTAGGTCCAGTCATTAGGGGTTGGAAGGGACCTCCAAAGACCATCCACTCCAACCCCCCTGCTACAGCAGGATCCCCTAGATCCAGTTGCACAGGAACACGTCCAGGTGGGTTTTAAACATCTCCAGAGCAAGAGACCCCCCAGAGCCAGGTGAGAGATGCCCCTTCCACCCCAAGTCTAAGTCTAAGCGCGTCTCCTCCAGTGTAGGCTCCTTCCGCCCCAGAGCACCAGCCTGGATCCAGCCCTTAGGCAGCTCTGTCTCAGAGCAGCGCAGGGAGCGACTTGCAGAGCCTTTTCCAGCAGCCAAAACCAGTCACTTGTGACCTCTTCATCTTCCCATAGAAGTGTTTTTCCCTCAGCATCAGGAGATGAGTCAGCAGTGGTGATAACAGGACTTAGAGCAGGGCTGGAACGAAGACCAAGTGTCCAAGTCCTTTGGCAGCAGAAGATGAAGCTTCAAAGCGATTTCTTCATGGGGCTTCATTTCCCCCTCTCTCCAGGGCACCAAATGAACTGACTGCTGGAGAGAGGAGAGTGGGAGCAGAGAGAACAAGAGGAAAGGACTTGGAAGCTCTTTCTCAGGACCTGCCAATGTCTGAGATGCTTCTGGAAAGTTGTGCAACACAACCTGCCGGGAGAGCCCCTTCTGCAGAGAGGTCAGTGACCCCTCCTGTTCCATGTGGTGTCTGTGGTGCTGTGATTGGAGCGGGGTGGGTGGTGATGGAGAGAGGTCCTTCAGCCCCTCTGCTCTGCCCTGGGGAGACCACATCTGGAATCTTGGGTCCAGCATCTTGTCTGCTTAGAGTTTCTGTGTTCTCACCGTGGTTTGTGTCCAGCTGTGGGCCCCTCAGGTCCAGAAGGACATGGAGCTGCTGGAGAGAGGCCAGTGCAGAGTCACAGGGATGATGGAGGGAGGGGAGCATCTCCCTGCTGAGGAGAGGCTGAGGGAGCTGGGGCTCTGGAGCTGGGAAAAAGGAGCCTGAGGGGTGACCCCATGGATGTTGATCAATATGTGAAGGGTGGGTGTGAGGAGGATGGAGCCAGGCTCTGCTCAGGGGCACCCAGTGACAGGACAAGGGGCAATGGGTGTGAGCTGGAGCAGAGGAGGTTCCCCATCAGCGTGAGAAGGACCTTCTTCCCAGTGAGGGTGCCAGAGCCCTGGCAGGGGCTGCCCAGGGGGGTTGTGGAGTCTCCTTCTGTGGAGACGTTTCAAACCCACCCGAGCATGTTCCTGTGTGACCGGCTCTAGGTGATCCTGCTGCAGCAGGGGGTTGGACTGGAGGATCTCTCGAGGTCCCTCCCCACCCCTGATGTTCTGGGATCCCCTGTGGTTCTCTGCAGACAGACCTGCCGACAAGGCTGTTCCTTGAGCGCACCTCAAGGGTGAGCTGTCCAACCGAGGAACCAGTTCGTCCTGTCTGTCGTGGGACCAGCCTGGCTGAGCAGAGCACCTCTGTCACTGCCGAGCAGAGCAGAACGAAGCGGGGAGAGAAGAGCCTGACAACTGGACCTGCAATGGGCTGACAATCGTTTTGTCTGCGTGGGCTTTTCAGGGTCTGCAGTGGGATCATTTGCCTTTGACATGGGCGGCTGAAGTTGTAGCTCAGGGCTTTAATCACTGCTTCAGGCCAAGGGAGACATCAGGGGGCTGGGGGAGGGGTCTGGAGAATCAGTCTGATGGGGAGAGATGGAGACAGTTGTGGCTGGTTAGTCTGAGGAGGAGGAGGGTGAGGGGAGACCTCATCGCTCTCTACAACCATCTGAAAGGACCCTGCAGAGATGCTGGTGCTGGGCTCTTCTCACAGGTTGTTGGTGACAGAACCAAAGGGAAGGGTCAGACTGGCCATCAGGAAGAGATTCTTCCTGGAGAGACTGGTCAGGCCCTGGACTGGGCTGTCCGGGGTGGGGGTTGAGTCCCCATCGCTGGATGAGTTTGAAAGTGGGACAGTGGGTGTGAGCTGGAGCAGAGGAGGTTCCACTTCAGTGTGAGAAGGACCTTATTCCCAGTGAGGGTGACAGAGCCCTGGCAGGGGTTGCCCAGGGGGTTGTGGAGTCTCCTTCTCTGGAGACCTTTCAAACCCTCCTGGCCATGTTCCTGTGCGACTGGATCTAGGGGATCCTGCTGTGTCAGGGGGATTGGGCTGGATGATGTTTCGAGGTCCCTTCCAACCCCTAATGACTGGATCTAGGGGATCCTGCTGTGGCAGGGGGTGAGACTGGATAGTCTTTGGGGGTCCCTTCCAGTCCCTAATGACTGGATCTAGGGGACTCTCCTGTGGCAGGGGGATGGGACTGGATGACCTTTCGAGGTCCCTTCCAACCCCTAATGACTGGATCTAGGGGACTCTCCTGTGGCAGGGGGATGGGACTGGATGACCTTTCGAGGTCCCTTCCATCCCCTGATGTTCTGTGGCTCTGTGAAACCATCTGCTGGTCGCTGTCAGCCGTGGTCCCGATATCTTGGTCCCGATCAGCTGTTGACTGCTCTGGGTCCCGGTGCAATCGCCGCCCGCCCGTGAGGTGGACTCGGTGTGGGCGCTGCAGTGCCAGCTGGTTCCCGCAGCCCTGCCCGTGTTCCTCCAGCTGACCGGCTGTCAGACACCAAATCATCACTTCCAACAACAGCGTCCGCCTGGACGGGGAAGCTCTGTGACGGCCCCATCTGCCCATGTTCTAATCACAGGGTCGTGCCCGCCAAGGGAAGCTAAACTTAGAAGAGGATGGATGGACTTTGATGCGAAGGGGAGGGTTTTCTCTGGTCTCTCTCCCATTTATTTTCGCTCTTTCCCAAGGAAATTACATTCTTGGGGGAGCTGTAAACCCAGAAGGACTGAAACGGCCTCTCCTGGGCCATAGGGTGGAGAGGGCTTTGCAAACCAAGAGCTGGTCCAAGCAGTCTATTTATGGGTGGAAAAGCCTGACAGCAGCAGACAAAGAGGGGGGTGATGAGTGAGCGGGCGCGGGACTGCAGGAGGAAGACAAATGTCATTTGTGGCTTCGAGAGTGATGAGTGGCCGAAGGTCTGTGCAAAGTCGGTGGGAACAGAAGAAAACAACGGCAGGTGAAGGGTCTGTGGAGTTAGTTCTAGGTTGGTAAAGACCTTCAGGACCATCCAACCCAACCATTAACCCAGCTGCCCCAAACCCACAGCTGGAGCATTAGTTTTACTGTTGTTATTGAGGCTGAAACAGTCCTCTGAGCTCAGCCAGCCCAGCCCCGACACCAAGACACCAGCCAGACCAGGGCACCAAGTGCCACAGCCAGGCTGGCCTTCAACATCTCCAGGGATGGAGACTCCGCCACTGCCCTGGGCAGGCTCTGATCGCCCTTTCCATCAGGAAGGGCTTCCTAACATCCAACCTAACCCTCCCCTGGTGCAGCTTTGGGCTCTGCCCTCTTGTCCTGTGGCTAGTTGCCTGGGAATGGAGCCCAACCTCTGCTTGACTAGAACCTCCCTTCATGTCTCCACTTGAACCTCCCTTCATGTCACAAGGCAGGTGTCTCAGTCTGTAACTGGTGTGACCAAGAGATGCCAGTGCTCCCACACTCCTGGCTTTGTGAGGGAGGTTCTGGCAGGTGGAGTCTGCAGCAGCTCCTGAGAGCTGTTCCTACATGATCACTGAGTCTCACGTTAGCCCACAGGATGAGGGCTGTGGCTTCCAATCCACAGACACACAAAGTGCTGTCAGGGCAGGGAGGCCGGAAGAAACGTGAGTAACTCGAGGTCATCTAATGATATGGACATGTTTCTGTGTGACTTGGTCTGGGTGGTCCTGCTGTGGCAGGGGGATGGCACTGGATGGTCTTTTGAGGTCCCTTCCAATCCCTAATGACTGGATCTAGGGGATCCTGCTGTGGCAGGGGGATGGGACTGGATGATCTTTCAAGGTCCCTTCCCATCCCTGATGTTCTGTGACTCTAGATGGAGACTCAACACTCTTACAGATCGCAGCTCCAAAGTGGGAAGAAAGGAAGAAACTCCTTTGTCTCCTCCTAAATAATCCCTGGACACTGTCCGACCAACACTTAATTTCTCTTGTGGTAATGTGTAGTCCTCATCAGGGTGGCCATGAGCAGCAATGTGCTCTTGTGGCCAAGAGGGCCAGCAGCATCCTGGGGTGGATCACAAGCGGGGTGGTCAGCAGATCAAGAGAGGTTCTTCTCTGCCTCTACTCATAGAATCATTAGGGATTGGAAGGGACCTCGAGCGATGATCCAGTCCCATCCCCCTGCCAGAGCACGACCACCCAGACCAAGTCACACAGGAACACGTCCCTATCATTAGATGACACTGAGCAGAGCCTGGCTCCATCCCCCTGACACAATTAATCTCTGAGATATGGAGCCAGTCCCTGGATCCAGCCTGTTCCCTGAACCGTGGGAAACACACGTGCACAGCCTGAGAATTGAGCCGGCCTGATCCTTTGGGGTTTGAGGGGTTAATGGCGTTGGCTCCTCTACTTGGCATCTCAAGCTCAGGCCAGCCTAGCGCTCTACCAGAACAAACAACGGGAAGTGTGAGAGAAGCAAATAGTTCTTAACCCTCAAGAGTTTGCAGCTGGAGTTTCACAAGACTGTTGGGTGAAGTTCTGCCTAAGTCTAGCACTTGCTGGAGAGGTGGGGACAGAGAAGCCAACGGAACCAACCATCCAGAGCCCTGGAAGGGGCTGCCCAGGGGGGCTGTGGAGTCTCCTTCTCTGGAGATATTTCTAACCCCCCTGGACGTGTTCCTGTGTGACTTGGTCTAGGGGATCCTGCTGTGGCTGGGGGACTGGGCTGGCTGGTCTTCTGAGGTCTCTTCCAGTCCCTAATGACTGGATCTAGGGGATCCTGCTCTGACAGGGGGATGGGACTGGCTGGTCTTTCCAGGTCCCTTCCAGTCCCTGATGATTCTATGAATTAAAAGACTGAACCAGAAGAGATGGGGTTTTTGGGGGATCCTGTGTGGCGGCATCTCCGTGGTTGCTGGAATCCGAGAAGCTCTTGATGTTTGCAGAAGCTCTTATTCCAGTTTCTCAGCACTCAGGCCAGGCTAAGTGGGAGAACATGTGGTCTTCTTGCTCTCTCTTGGTTCAAAAGCCCACAGAGCGCAGAGTCTGCACGGGAAACCCTCTCAGCCTGGGCTGCTTGTTCGCTGCATCCTTGGGGACGGCGTTTCCTTGGCCAGGGGTCTCCTCCCAAAGCAGAGAAAACCAGAGCAGTGGAACCAAACCAGCTGGTGCCTACGGATGTGATGCCTCAGCATCCTGAAAGCTGTTTGCCCTTGGATTACTCAGCTGAGTGCTCCCCAGGGCCTGGCAGAGCGAGCCTGTTCCTCTGCTCATCCCGTAGTGCCTGGGCTCCTCCAGAGCTCTGCCCGCTGCCGAGGTCTGCATTTGCTGGGTGGCTGGCACTGCTAGTGGATGGACCTTTCAGGTAGTTGTGGAGGTCCCCCTCAGCCTCCTCTTCTCCAAAATAACCCTGCCCAGCTCCCTCAGCCTCTCCTCAGACAAGTGCTTCTCTAAACCTCTCACGAGCCACCTGGCTCTGCTCTGGACACCTTCCAGCACCTCAGTGTCTGTCCTAGAATGAGGGGCCCTGAGCTGACCCCACTACTCGAGGTGAAACCTCACAAGGGCCGATTACAAGGGCAGAGTAACTTCCCTTCTCCTGCTGACCACACGATTCCTGATCCAGGACAGGATCCTGCTAGTCTTCTTGGCCACCTGAGCATCCTGCTGGCTCATATTCAGCCGGCTGTCCACCAGCACCCCCAGGTCCTTTTCTGCTGGGCAGCTGTCCAGCCCCTCACCCCCAAACCTTCGAGCCCCTCACCCCCAAACCTTCGAGCCCCTCATCCCCAAACCTTCAAGCCCCTCATCCCCAAACCTTCGAGCCCCTCATCCCCAAACCTCTGGCAGTGCCTGGGGTTGCTGTGACCGAAATGCAGGACCCAGCACTTGGCCTTTTTGTCCCCCTTACAAGGGAGCTGGGTCTCTTGAGCTGGGAGAAGAGGAGACTGAGGGGTGACCCCATGAATGTTGATCAATACGTGAAGGGTGGGTGTCAGGAGGATGGAGCCAGGCTCTGCTCAGGGGCACCCAGTGACAGGACAACGGGCAGTGGGTGTGAGCTGGAGCAGAGGAGGTTCCGCATCAGTGTGAGAAGGACCTTGTTCCTATGAGGGTGCCAGAGCCCTGGCAGGGGCTGCCCAGGGGGTTGTGGAGTCTCCTTCTCTGGAGACATTTAAGACCCACATGGCCGTGTTCCTGTGTGACTGAATCTAGGGGATCCTGCTGTGTCAAGGGGATTGGACTGGATGGTCTTTCAAGGTCCCTTCCCACCCCTCACGTTCTGTAATTGTCCTCAGCCCATTGGTCCCACGTGTCCAAGTCCCTCTGCAGAGCCTTCCTGCCCTCGAGCAGACCAACCCTCCACACAGCGCCGAAGGTCTCCTGAGCTGCAAGACGAAGCTCTCCTGCGTACGTGAGTGGCTCCTTGCCAACAAGGCACAACCTGAAGGACTAGATTTTACAGAGGGCAACCTCAGAGGAGGACTTTGTGGCATCCAGGAAGACAAAGAGGGCATTAGGCAATGCCTGCAGAGCTGAAGAAATCGCAGGCGCGAAGCAGCCCTTGAACAGAAAGTCACAGGATCACAGAACATCAGGGGTTGGAAGGGACCGTTGGAAGGGACCTCGAAAGGTCATCCAGTCCAATTCCCCTGCCACAGCAGGATCCCCTAGATCCAGTCCCACATGAACACATCCAGGTGGGTTTGAAACGTCTCCAGAGAAGGAGACTCCACAACCCCCCTGGGCAGCCCCTGCCAGGGCTCTGGCACCCTCACTGGGAGGAAGGTCCTTCTCACACTGATGTGGAACCTCCTCTGCTCCAGCTCACACCCACTGCCCCTTGTCCTGTCACTGGGTGCCCCTGAGCAGAGCCTGGCTCCATCCTCCTGATATTCATCCTTTATCAACATCCATGGGGTCACCCCTCAGGCTCCTTTCCTCCAAGCTCCAGAGCCCCAGCTCCCTCAGCCTTTCCCCATCAGGGAGATGCTCCCCTCCCTTCATCATCCCTGTGGCTCTGCGCTGGGCTCCCTCCAGCAGCTCCGTGTCCTTCTGGACCTGAGGGACCAGATGTTCCTGAATGTGGTGCTCTCTGATAGTCATAGATCCATCTGGATCTGAGAGGCCCAGAACTGGACACAAGATTCCAGAAGCAGTCTCACTGGGGCAGAGCAGAGCGGGAGGAGAACCTCTCTCAACCTGCTGCCCAGCTCAAGGCATCGGCTCAGATGGGTCCAAGTGGAACTGGCTTTAATCTCTCGTGGCCCCCTCTGGTCTGAGGACTCCCTGCTGCTCCTTGGCAGCGCAGAGGGCCTGGAATAGCTCAGGGGCTGTGCTGCAACCGCGGGGCGCCTGCTTTTAGCACAAATTAGACGGTGCACGTCGTTCGCTCTGGGATGCGGAGGGAGTTCAAAGATGCAGCGTCCCCTGGGATGCTCTTGAGCGGCCGCGCGGACGGGGCAGAGCCAGCACAGACGTGCCCGTGGCCACCGTGCGCTGGGAGCAGCTCCTCCTGTGTCTGGGCTCTGCCTCGCAGAGCGCTTGCTGGAGCGGTCCAGAGTCGAGGGAAGGAGTGATGTCGTGAGGAGGCTGCCCAGGGGTCCGGTGTGTGGTTGCCATGTTGGCCCTCTTGTACTGGAGGATGCAGACACACCTCGAGATCAGAGAATCATAGAATCATCAGGGATCAAGAGGGACCTCGAAAGATCATCCAGTCCAACCCCAACACAGCAGGATCACCCAGATCCAGTCGCACAGAAACACATCCAGACAGGTCTTAAACATCTCCAGAGAAGGAGACTCCACAACCCCACTGGGCAGCCCCTGCCAGGGCTCTGTCACCCTCACTGGGAAGAAGGTCCTTCTGATATTTATGTTGAACCTCCTGTGTTCCAGCTCACACCTTGTCCTGTCACTAGATGTCATTGAGCAGAGCATGGCTCCATCCTCCTGATATTCCTCCTTTATCAGCATTCATGGGGTCACCCCTCAGTCTCCTCTTCTCCAAGCTCAAGGGACCCAGCTCCCTCAGCCTCTCCTCAGCAGGAGGTGCTCCACTTCAGCGTAGTCTAACTTCATAGAGAGACGCCGTGAAGAGCAAAGCCAGAAGTTCAAAGAAGAGAGGATCAGGGAATCATAGATTCATAGAATCACAGACTGCCCGGGGTTGGAAGGGACCTTCAAGACCATCCAGTTCCAACCCCCCTGCACAGGCAGTGACACCTTCCCTAGAGCAGGTCACTCAGGGCCCAGCCAACCTGCCCTTCAGCACTGCCAGCGATGGGGCAGCCACAGCTGCCCTGGGCAACCTGTTCCAGCATCTCAGCACCCTCACAGCAAAGAGTTGGTTCCTCGTGTCCAACCTCAACCTCCCGTCTTCAAGTCTGGAACCCCTTCCCCTTGGCCTCTCGCTACCACTCCTGTCAAAAGCCCTCCCCCAGCTTTCTTGTCCCCCCTCTAGCAGTTGAGAAGCTGCTCCAAGGATCCTTTTGATGAAGCAGAAGTAGGCTGGCTGCCTTGCGAAACAGCTGGGTTTTCAGTTCAGAGGCAGTTGGACTGTCCTGCAGAGGCTCACAGTGAAAAATCGCTGTCCTCACCTACATTTATTTAACTTCAAGAAAGGCTGGACAATTTTGAGACAACTGTTTGGCAGAGGAAAGGTTCCTCTTTCATGTCACACACAACGTTGGCCAAACTCCCATCGCTTCTGCTTCAGGAGCGCTAGTCATGCCCATAAACGCCCTGGAATGGCTTCTGAGCAGGAATAGCATCACATAGAGGACCTCTGACTCTTAGGAGTCACAGATGTTGGTGGAGCCCAAAATATGGTCATTTCTAGACCTGCTGGGCAAAAGACACAGCTTTATGGTCTGAGTATATCTGATGTGTCCAGACTACTTCTTATGGACTTCCTTTTGCTGCCTCAAACAAAGGAAAAGAGCCTCTGCCGGCTCCGACTGGGAGCTGGTTTGTACTTTCATGGAACATCATGATGAGATCATTGTAAGATCAAGAGAGGTGATTCTGCCCTGGTGAGACCTCACTTGGAGTGTTGTGTCCAGCTCTGGAGCCCCCAGCACAGGAAGGGTGCAGACAGACTGGAGTGTGTCTAGAGTAGGGGCCACTGCAATGATCAGAGGATGGAGCATCTCTCATGTGAGGCCAGGCTGAGGGAGTTGGGGCTGCTCAGCCTGGAGAAAAGGCTCTGGAGGCACCTTCTTTGGACCTTCCAGTACCTGAGGGGGGCTGACATGGAGGCAGGGGAAGGTCTTCTCAAGAGGGTTTGTACGGACAGACAAGGAGCAGTGGGTTCAGGCTGGGAAAGGAGAGGTTGAGGCTGGATCTTAGGAACAAGCTCTTCAATGTGAGGGTGGTTGATGGCTGGAAGGGGCTGCCCGGGGAGGTGGTGGGGAGTCACTGAAGGTCAGGCTTGATGAAGGTCTAAGCAGCCTGACCCAGGTAGAGCTGTCCCTGTGTAGGGAGGTTGGACCAGATGACCTCTGGAGGTCCCTTCCAGCCTAGAGCATCCTGTGATTCTACGACTTGCTGAAGTGCCCTGTGATGAACCCTTGGCTGGAGGAGCACACACCACCCAGACCCCTGCAGGAAGAGCGGCCCCGCGCAGCAGCCGACAGGCCACCACCACGCTGCTTCCCAGGACCACGACGGGGTAGCCTGGAGCGCGCAGCCTGCGCGGGCTTTGGACGTGTGACCGCCACGAGCCTCCCCGTCACTGCCCTGCAGGCTCCGCCGTGTTTGCAGAGGGAGAGGAGCACCTGCTGGTCTCCCCCTCTGCCCTCCTGCCTCCGTTTGCACAACGGCCGCCCCAGCTTCCTCCGCGGGGATCGTCGTGGATGTCAGTCGCCCGCTGGCCGGCCACTTCCTTCCTCGTGGCACAGAGCAGCCTTCGAAAGGAGCGACGGTTGCTTGGGAAATCGGTGGTTCAGCTCTGCGGCGGGTCCCGGCCTTCACATCGGCGCACGCCGCAGCGGCCTTGTGCAAGAGGGGGCAACCGCCACTCGCGGCGGCTTTTCTGCCTGAGGTGCTGGGCGAATGGAAGCGCCGGGAGTGTGCACGGTGTCATCGCGTTCCCACGTCAGACTGGAGTCATGGGGCCACAGAACGTTGGGGACTGGAAGGGACCTCAAAAGATCACCCAGTCCAACCTCCCTGCCACAGCAGGATCCTCTAGATCCAGTCATTAGGGATTGGAAGGGACCTCAAAACATCATCCAGTTCAATCCTCCTGGGATTGTGGAGTCACCTTTACTGGAGACGTTTAAGACCTGCCTGGATGTGTTCCTATGCGCCTGGATCTAGAGGATCCTGCTGTGGCAGGGGGACTAGACCGGATGATCTTTGGAGGTCCCTTCCAATCCCTCATGTTCTCTGATCCTGTGATGCTGTGAAGGAAGACCTTTCTGACTCCAGCTTTCCAAAGCCTCGTGATTTGTGCAATCAATACTTGTCAGAGGAACTAAACACAAGCAGAGAAGGGCAGAGGAGCACATCTTCATAGCTTCAGCAGAGGCTCGTGCCCACCACTACCGTTAGGCCCTGTGTTCCACAGCTGGACACAGACCCTCCGCTTCCCGAGCTCCGAGTGCCGGGGAGCCGCTGGCCGTGACACCCAGCGTGAACCCCTGTGTGGTGGGAGGGCTCACAGCCCCCCTTCTCACTGAGGAGAACAGCGGGGTGAGCCAGAAACACAGAGAGGTGCTTGTAGAAGACCTCTGGTGCTTGATGGGTCTTCCAGGAGCGGGAGGCTGTCAGAGCAGCCCTGCACCGTGGTCAGAGTGCCACAGGCTGACGCAAGAGGAGTTTGGCAACGTGCTGGCGGGCGTTAGGGGTCGCAAGCACAGGCCAGGTTTCAGTGGCTGAACGGACCCGACCCCGGCTTCCCCTTGGATCCAGAAGGGGGGACGAGGAGATCAGACCTAATTTTTCAACTGGGAAGCTGGGGAGGGTCTTGACTGGTCCAGAAGTGCTGGGGGAAGAGCTGTTCATGGAGAGATGAGCGTAACAGTGCTGAAGGGTGGGTGTCAGGAGGATGGAGCCAGGCTCTGCTCAGGGGCACCCAGTGACAGGACAGGGGGCTGAAGCTGGAACAGAGGAGGTTCCACATCCGTGTGAGAAGGACCTTCTTCCCAGTGAGGGTGCCAGAGCCCTGGCAGGGGCTGCCCAGGGGGGTTGTGGGGTCTCCTTCTCTGGAGGCATTTGAAACCCCCCTGGATGTGTTCCTGTGCGACTGGATCTGGGGATCCTGCTGTGTTGGGGGGATTGGGAGTGGATGATCTTTCGAGGTCCCTTCCAGTCCCTGATGTTCTGTGATTCTCTCTGGCATCCTGTAGAGCATCAGTGACCATTCTCTTCATTCTGCTGTTTCCACTGATCAATTTGCACTCAAAATAAAGGGGAGTCCTTCCTCCCCTGAGCTTCTGCTAGCTCCAAGCAGTTCTAGTGCACTGCTCTCTACCTGAAGTACAGATAGAGACATAGATATAATCACAGATCATTCAGGTTGGAAAAGACCCCCGGGATCATCCAGTCCAAACATCAACCCTGCTCTACAAGTCAACTCCTAAAACAGATCCCCCAACACCACATCTCAGCAACTTCTCAACACATCCAGGGATGGGGACTCAACCCCCACCCTGGGCAGCCCAGTCCAGTCCCTGACCACTCTCTCCAGGAAGAATCTCTTCCTGATGGCCAGTCTGACCCTCCCCTGGTGGACCTTGAAGCCCTTCCCTCTGCTTCTGTCACTAGTGACCTGTGAGAAGAGCCCAGTACCAGCATCTCCACAAGGTCCTTTCAGATGGTTGTAGAGAGCGATGAGGTCTCCCCTCAGCCTCCTCCTCCTCCAACTAAACAGCCCCAACTCTCTCCATCTCTCCTCATCAGGTTTATTCTCCAGACCCTTCCACAGCTCCATCACCCTCCTCTGCCCTCACTCCAGCCCCTCAATGTCCAACCCTTGGACTGAGGTGCCCAACACTGCACCCAGTCCTCAAGGTGCAGCCTCCCCAGTGCTGAGCACAGGGGGACAATCCCCTCCCCACTCCTGCTGGACTCACAGTTCCTGATCCAGGCCAGGATGCTGTTGGCCTCCTTGGCCACCTGGGCACCCTGCTGGCTCAGACTCAGCTGCTGCCAGTGAGAACCCCCAGGTCCCCCTCTGCCCGAGTGCTCCCCATCCATCCTGCCCCCAGCCTGTAGCTGCAGGGGGTGGTTGTCACCACAGTGCAGGACCCGACCCTGGGCTCTGCTGAAACCCAGACAGTTACCCTCAGCCCATCGATGCCCTCTGCCAAATTATCGTAGAAGAGAAGCAGACGAGCTTTTGTTCTTCAAGAAGTAATTAATCAGGGCCCGTTCTGGAACCGAGGGAAGGCTTTGGAACAGGAACTCAGCGGTGAGCAGGCGAGGGGTTACTTCTCACCCCCTCACCTCCCTCAGCCCTCAGCACAGCAGCAGGTCTCCCATCACGCCAGCCCATGTGTGACTGTTCCCCGTAATGTCGTTTGTGGCCAACCTCCAGCCTTCGGGAGCCACGGTGTGGTCACCAGGCGCGGCTGTGGCGCAAGCCGGGTGCCCCTGCCTGTCAGTCATCGCCGCCCGTGCTGCAACGCCGCCGAGGGGCTGCTGTTGTGCCATCAGGTCTCAGAGCTGAGGAGAGGGGACTCAGCCCTGAGCACAGGTTCTCACTGGTGGAAAGGCAGCCTGTGAGGGTGCGGATGTGGGGGTGCAGCGGTCCTCGGCGCTCTTGTGCCGCACCCTGACCGGTCCTGTGTCATCGACAGCCACGTCCTGCTGAGGGTCACAGAGTGTCATCGGGGGGATACAGGCTGCCCAGGGTGGTGCTTGAGTCCCCATCCCTGGATGTGTTGACAAGACACTTGGATGTAGTGTTGGGGGTCCTCTGCTCTGCCTTGGTGAGACCACATCTGGATGACTGTGTCCAGGTCTGGGCCCCTCAGTTCAAGAAGGACACAGAGCTACTGGAGAGAGCCCAGTGCAGAGTCACAGGGATGGTGGAGGGAGGGGAGCTGCTCCCTGATGAGGAGAGGCTGAGGGAGCTGGGGCTCCTGAGCTGGGAAAAAGGAGACTGAGGGGTGACCCCATGAGTGCTGATCAATATGTGAAGGGTGGGTGTCAGGAGGATGGAGCCAGGCTCTGCTCAGGGGCACCCAGTGACAGGACAAGGGGCACCGGGTGTGAGCTGGGACAGAGGAGGTTCCACATCAGTGTGAGAAGGACCTTGTTCCCAGTGAGGGTGCCAGAGCCCTGGCAGGGGCTGCCCAGGGGGGTTGTGGAGTCTCCTTCTCTGGAGACATTTCACACCTTCCTGGCCATGCTCCTGTGGGACTGGATCTGGGGGATCCTGCTGTGGCAGGGGACTGGACTGGATGACTTTTCAAGGTCCCTTCCGATCACTAATGTTGTGTGACTCTGTGATCTGGTCTAGGGGTGACCTTGTAGAGTAGGGTTGATGGTTGGACTCGATGATCCCAGGGGTCTTTTCTGACCTGAATGATCTGTGATTCTGTGGTTGGCACCTGGCAAGTGCTGACCAGGCACAGAACTGCAGAGAAGGATGATGAGGGCACCCATCAGGATCCTGGGCCAGCACCCAGCCTCCCTGCAAGGTGCAGCCCAAGGCTCATCTCTTCCCTTCTTCCTTGCTGCAGTTTGCCCTCGCTGCTGGTGGAGCTCCCGTGCTCCTTGCCCCAGCATGATAACTGTAGAGTTTCCAGGGGTGGGCAGGCTGGCCCTCTGTGGGTGGCAGGGTGCCCACCACTGTGTGAGTGCCCCTGCAGCTCCCTGTATCTCAGCAGCTGAAACCTGACCTTCATCCCGCCGCAGGAGGGATGTGATTTTGGGGGGCCAGCCCAGCCCTGACTTGCTCAGGTGTTAGAACCTGGACTTCTCCAGTCAGAACTGGAAAGGCCTGCAAGATCCACCTCAAGCTCCCTTAGGCTGTAAGAGGCCAACATCGTGCTCTGCTCCGGACAACCTTTCTGGGATGATGAAATGCAGGTGAGTGGGTACCACCTTCTTGTTAACAGGTGAAGCAACCACAGGGAACTCGGGGAGCACTCGTGGCTCTAGAGCTTTTCTTCTTCCCAGTTAGTGGAAAGACCCCCAGCACAGATCTGTCCCACTTCAACCAGTATTTCCCAGCAATTTGTGGTCTCAGCCTTGGTTCACAGACCACTGGGGATTGGAAGGGACCTCCAAAGATCACCCAGTCCCATCCCCCTGCCACAGCAGGATGCCCTAGAACAGGGCCAGGCGGGTTGATTCCAGGCCTCTACGAGCCAGCTCAGCCTTGTGCCAGCCTTCCACTCGATGCACCCCAAGATACATATATCCTGGAGGTACCCACAGAGGGGTTTTTTGTCTGCTCCACTTCCCAGAAGCCAAGGTACGAGACAGACCAGCCAAATTACACAGGAGAAAACATCACCCTGAGTTACACGAGGGCAGGGAGCCACAGGGGAGCGGAGAGGGACTGGCTTTGGCACCTCGGCAGCGGCTCCACAGGACAGCGCTCGTGCTGAGATCAGACCCACTCATCTCCACCCCCTCCTCCTTCCTGGGACTGAGCCTGTTAGCAGCAGGAGACTCACCAAGGCGACGCTCTTGTTCGCTGCCAGACCCCTGAGAGCAAGTCATCTGCCCTGTCTGTGTCTGCACATGAGATGTGTCTCAGCACCTAGGACCGATCCCACAGCCCCTAAGTCATCATTAGGGGCTGGAAGGGACCTCAAAAGATCATCCAGTCCAACCCCCCTGCCACAGCAGGATCACTAGACCAAGTCACACAGGAACATGTCCAGGTGGGTCTGAAACATCTCTAGTGAAGGAGACTCCAAGCCCCACTTGTCACCTCTTTGGCTGTTAGCGTGAGGATGAGGATGAAAAAGGAACCTAATGAAGACAAACTGGTGTTAATGAAGCTGAGCTGGCAGCTCGAGAACAAGCTTCTGTATTGAGTCCAGCCAGGAGGACAATGGTCTGAGACCTGCCCTCGGAGCAGGGGAGCTAAGGTGCTGTCAAGAGTTGTCGCTGAGAGCGCTGTCCCTGGGGTGAGGCAGTGGCATCTGGGACCCGCGGGTTTGCTGGGGCCGAGAGCAGCGCTGCCGAGGAAGCCGTCGCCAGAGCTGGGCTTTGTCTGAGCTGCTCCCTCGTGAAGGATCACCTGCCAATCTCCGTGGGAGCTCGGGCTGGTGGTCCAGCACAAGCGCTGTGTTGCCAGGCCAACCGGCAGCAGTCCATCGGAGAGCGACGGGCAGTGACGTCTGCTGGAAGCGGGTGATGAGAGGCAGGTGGCGGCAGGTTCCCAGGGCAGAAACAGGCTGCCCCGGTGCTCCTGGTGCTAACGTGCCTCAGGGCCAGTGGCCAGCCTGAGCCTTGACCGCAACGGGAGTTCAGCTCTCTCAGAAAAACCGTTAAGTCATCTGGAGTGTTGTGTCCAGTTCTGGGCCCCTCAGTTCCAGAGGGATGTGGAGCTGCTGGAGAGGGTCCAGCGCAGGGCAACGAGGATGATGAAGGAGATGGAGCACCTCCCTTACGAGGAGAGGCTGGGGGAGCTGGGTCTCTTGAGCTTGGAGAAGAGGAGACTGAGGGGTGACCTCATTAATGTCTATAAATATGTGAAGGGTGGGTGTCAGGAGGATGGAGCCAGGCTCTGCTCAGTGTCATCTAGTGATAGGACAAGGGGCAATGGGTGTGAGCTGGAGCAGAGGAGGTTCCACATCAATATGAGAAGGAACTTCTTCCCAGTGAGGGTGATGGAGCCCTGGCAGGGGCTGCCCAGGGGGGTTGTGGAGTCTCCTTCTCTGGAGACATTTCAAACCCACCTGGAGATGTTCCTGTGTGACTGGATCTAGGGGATCCTTCTGTGTGTTGGGGGGACTGGACCAGATGATCTTTTGGGGTCCCTTCCAACCCCCAATGTTCTGTGACTCTGTGATTGTGTGGAAGCAGGAGGGTGGGGAAGGGGTAGGAAAAACATGTTTGTGGGGTAATCCGGAGTGAAAAGAGACAGAAGGGTGGTGGGTTTTCCAGGATGGGTGGCAGGGACTCCAGTTTGTCTCAAGCCTCTCAAGACTGACCCTTTCAGCTGGGTCCAACAGCTGTAGTCTGGGCAGAGTCCTTCAGTGATAGAAACCACGTGTGTGCTGGTGGCTAATGGAGGGTGGTTTCACTTGGTGGTTTCACTTTACCTGCTGTCACTCAGAACACGAGGAATTGATTTGACTTGTGTTGCAGCTGGTTAACTGGCCATAGTTAGCTGTTGCCTGCCAGCTGAGTCAATGTCCACCTATTTAAGCTCTGCTGTGGGATGTGGGATGTTCCACTGGGGAAGGTGTGGAAGCTTTTCAGGCTGCTCCTGTGATGCTGCTTCTGACCGGGCTGCTTGGACTCCGTGAGTACCAGCTCTCTACTTGTCTTCTTCAGTGGCTCCTCTGTGGCTGGTGGTTTGTGGTTGTATTTCTGTGCTGGCCCCGTCGTGGGAGAGGTGTGTGCCTGAGGCAGGGCAGGTGGCAGAGAGGAGTGAGCACTCACCTTGGAGGAAAGGCTTTGCTCAGGGAGCTGGCTCGTGGGTTTGCAGAGCTTTCTGAAGGTTGGAGTGGTCCAGACATAGTCCACTGTTTGATTGCATGTTGTGAGGTACCTTCACACCTTAACAGATGGCTGCTGCTGCTTAGCAGGTGTGAGGAGAGACTCAGTTTTAATCTGAGAACCATGAAGAAGACTCTCCTCCCACCTCGGTGCCTGCTACTGAGTGCAAAGAGGCTTTAAACTCACCCTGGGCAAGGAGCCTGTGTCTGCTCGGTCACAGCTCCCTGGCACATACAAGGTGGGAATCAGCTTTAGGAGAAGGATGTCCACTTTCTCTTGGAAGGCTCATGGTTTCTAGACAGTTTAAAGTAGGAGAAGCCTTTCAGAGGGAGGAACTGCTCAATCCACTGATGGCTTCTCCAGCGCTAATTGCAGGCCATCAATTATAAGCGATGCCTGGAGATGCCTGGAGATGAAATAGTGGGGTGAAGGATGAGGAGATCATCTGAAACGAGATGAAATGTTGGGATACAGAAAGCAGGTGTCACCTTGAATGTGAGTGCAGGTGGATCTTAGTTGGTGTAGATGACAGCCCAGCCGTGTGCCACTGGATGTGAGCGATGGGCCCGACTGTGTCCATCTTCTGGGTCCTCTTGGTCTACTCAAAAGATCTCATCATGGCCAGTTCTCCACAGAGTGAAGAGATGTCTCAGCCAGACAGATAACTGAGCACTTCCCTCTTCTCCCCTTATCACTGGGGTGGTGCTGCTGTCACTGGTGGTTTTGAAATATGTGAGGAGTGGGTGTCAGGAGGATGGAGCCAGGCTCTTCTTGATGTCATCTAGTGAGAGGACAAGGGGCAGCGGGTGTGAGCTGGAGCAGAGGAGGTTCCACATCAGTGTGAGAAGGACCTTCTTCCCAGTGAGGGTGCCAGAGCCCTGGCAGGGGCTGCCCAGGGGGGTTGTGGAGTCTCCTTCTCTGGAGATGTTTAAGACCCGCCTGGATGTGTTCCTGTGTGACTGGATCTAGGGGATCCTGTTGTGTCAGGGGGATTGGGCTGGCTGATCTCTTGAGGTCCCTTCTAACCCCTAATGTCCTGAGGTTCTGTGAGTTCCAGTAGTCAGTGGCTGATATCAAACACCTCTCTTCTGCGAAGGCTGGAACAGGACCTGTGTCCCACCATGTAGCTGTTGTTACGCGGTGATTCACGGTGTAGATGGGAAAACAGCTGCTGGGGAACACCTCTGCCAAGAGCTGACACTTCTGAGATGAAGAGTCAGCCTGGACCTTCTGGTTCACTTCGCACGGGAGCGGAAATGCCGCTGTCCCTGAGTCTTTGTGGAAAGAGCACTGACCTGCATCCCGAGTCCCTCAGGCTGTGGGTGAGGAGCTGTGAGCTGCTCACCTGCTGCTGAGGCTGAAACCACCAAACCACAAGAAAAGAAATGAGTCCCCTAATCAAACTTTGTGTGTCTTGCTTTGATGGTTGGTCTGTCTCATGGAGGACTTCCAGCCTCCTCAGCAGGGACGAGCTGTCAGCTTCCGCGAGGCTACAGCTCGGTTTAGTTTTACTCGTTCAATTGGCTCAAAAGGTGCTTTTAGGGGTGAAGAGGCTGCAGAGCTGGAGTGTCAGAGGGTCCTGGGCCTGTGACAAACCTTGGCAGCTGCTGGCAGTTTGGGAACGTGGAGCTTCTCTGATGTACAAATGTGCTTGGAATCGCAACGGTGAGGTCTGCACAGGAGCTGGTTGGCTGGAGGTGATCACAGGGAACAATCGGCTCTTCTCTGTTCAGAAGGACATGGAGCTGCTGGAGGGAGCCCAGCACAGGGCAACGAGGGTGATGAAGGAGGTGGAGCATCTCCCTGCTGAGGAGAGGCTGAGGGAGCTGGGGCTCTTGAGCTTGGAGAAGAGGAGACTGAGAGGTGACCCCAGGAATGTTGATCAGTATGTGAAGGGTGGGTGTCAGGAGGATGGAGCCAGGCTCTGCTCAGGGGCACCCAGTGACAGGACAAGGGGCAGTGGGTGTGAGCTGGAGCAGAGGAGGTTCCACATCAGTGTGAGAAGGACCTTGTTCCCAGGGAGGGTGCCAGAGCCCCGGCAGGGGCTGCCCAGGGGGGTTGTGGAGTCTCCTGCTCTGGAGATGTTTAAAACCTGCCTGGATGTGTTCCTGAGTGACTGGATCTGGGGGATCCTGCTGTGTCAGGGGGATTGGACTGGATGGTCTTTCGAGGTCCCTTCCAATCCCTGATGACTGGATCTAGGTGACCCTGCTCTGGCAAGGGGGGACAGGACTGGATGATCTCTCGAGGTCCCTTCCAACTCCTGATGCTCTGCGATTCTGCTTTCTTCCTTCACACAAGGCTTCTCCTTTTTTGGAGAAGACCCTTCTAACTTCAAAAGCCGCCCGTTATTCTTGTCTACGGGTTCTGACCTTGGTGGCTCCTCCTTTCTTGGCCCCGAAGCTCTTATTTACAGCGAGAGTCCACTGCAGCCACCTGTGACAAACCTCAAGGCTGCCCGCTGGTTCTTCTGTGCGTTCCTTTTAATTAGTGTCTAACGAGCCTCTTTGTCTTTGTGCTGCTGTCCTGAAGTCAAACCCACCTCGCTCCCCCAAGTGCTAAATCCGAATGCGCTGCAGCCGTAACGACAGAGGGTCTCCTCGAGAGCCCAGTTGCAGACCACTTCTCATCCAGCCGAGGCTCGGCCACACTGCTGCTTCCTTGTGGCTTTTGTGACTAGTGAGTCTGACGAGTGGTCGCTCACGATATTTAAAAGCTGTGTCTCCAGAAGGTTTCTCACTGTCACATCCTTCCCCCTCCAGGGTCTAGCAGCTTTGCTGATCTAGGCAGGTTAGAATTGTCCCCCCTCTTAGCTGGTCAAGCCCAGCCTCCTGTGAAGGCTAAACCCTGGGAGCTGTGTGAGGAGCTGTGTCCCCTCTGGATGCAGTTAAACTGTTCTAATCCTTATGGAAGGTTGTCTTCCCTTCTCTCGGTCACACTGCGCTGCAGCATCACTTGACTCATTTCTGCCACAGAGCAGGCAGGATGCTTGTGGTCTGTGACCCACAGAGTCATCCTGCCTGGAAAGGACCTCCAGGAGCTTCAGGCCCAACCCTCAGCCCAGCAGCTCCCTAACCCATACATCATGGCCTCAAGGGCTCCAGCTACTTGGGTTTTAGACCCCTCCAGGGATGGGGACTCCACCACCTCCCTGGGCAGCCTGGTCCAGCACCCAACCACTCTCTCAGCAAAGAGCTTCTTCCTAAGATCCAACCTAAACCTCCCCTGGTGCAAGGTGAGGTCATCTCCTCTTAGGGCCCTGAGTGCCCTGGTCTGGCTGCTGTGGTGATGGTAGGTCCTGGGCTGGGCTGGCTGAGCTCAGAGGGCTTCTCCAGCCTCAATGACTCCATGACTTGCAAATCAAACTCCACAGCAGCCACTCTACTTGCCCCTGGTTTGTCTGTCTTCTGGTTATGTTACGTGGTTCTAGTTCTCTCTTTCCATGAAAGCTGTGGTAGAGCTTGGGAAAGCTTGGAGAAGGGAGAGCGAGGAGAGTCAGAGGTGTGGGCTGGATAAATACCTGAAATACAATAACTTCATCAGGAGTGGGAAATGACTGAGGCCTTCAAGATGACAGTCGCTGTGGCCAGAGAGGGGACAGTTCTACCAGCCACTGCTTCTACCCACAAGCAAAAGAAAGATTCTGAGCTGAAGGTGGGGGAATGGAGCTGAAAGCAAATAAAATGAGGTGGCTCTTGCAGAACGTGTAAGGGATGTGTGGAAGTCCTCCCCAGAGGATGCTGTGGTTGTGAAAGATCAACTCATGGAAGAGAAACTCATGGACTGCTTCCAAGTGCATGCAAAACTGTTCTAGCCCAGGAAGTTCTGGGGCTGACCTAAGTGGTGATGGAGGCACTGTGTAGGCAGCACCGTGCCTAGGGCAGAGCCACAGAGATGGAGTGGAGCATCTCCTGGTGAGGAAAAGCTGAGTCTCCTAAGCTTGGGGAAAATGAGAGTGAGGGGTGACCTCAGAGGCTCCAGAGAAGGAGACTCCACAACCCCCTGGGCAGCCCCTGCCAGGGCTCTGGCACCCTCACTGGGAAGAAGGTCCTTCTCACACTGATGTGGAACCTCCTCTGCTCCAGCTGACACCCACTGCCCCTTGTCCTGTCACTGGGTGCCCCTGAGCAGAGCCTGGCTCCATCCTCCTGACACCCACCCTTCACGCATTGATCAACATTCGTGGGGTCTCCCCTCAGGCTCCTTTTTCCAAGCTCAAGAGCCCCAGCTCCCTCAGCCTCTCCTCAGACAATATATCTGAAGTTCAAGAGACAGTTGTTTTTGCTCCAAAATTTGAAAATATTGGCTTTTGATGAATATTTGCCCTTTCAAAGCTGATTCTGGGTACTTGGGGTTTGTGATTGCTTTGAAAAGGTCAACAGGAGGTTTAGTACTTAACATGAGAGAGTGTCAGTGCACAGATGAGTGAAGGGTTTTGGAGCTAGAGTGCAGTGTCCCTGTGAGAATCACAGCTTCACACAGCATTAGGGATGGGAGGGGACCTTGAGAGATGATCCAGTCCCACCACCCTGCCACAGCAGGATCTCCTAGATCCGGCCATTAGGGATGGGAAGGGACCTTGAGAGATCATCCAGTCCCACCCCCCACCACAGCAGCATCCCCTAGACGAGGCTGCACAGGAACATGTCCAGGTGGGTTTGGAATGTCTCCAGAGAAGGAGACTCCACAACCCCCTGGGCAGCCCCTGCCTGGCCATGTTCCTGTGCAGCTGGATCTAGGGGATCCTGCTGTGTCGGGGGGATGGGACTGGATGATCTCTCGAGGTCCCTTCCAATCCCTGAAGGTCTGTGGTTCTCTACCAGCTCATGGAAGGAAAGATGCTGAAAATGAGGTTTAACAGGGCTGGGGTCTTGTTTACAAATTCAAGAGGTAGTTTTTAATTGCTGCCTCTGCTGATGACAAACAGTCAGGAGCTCCCCCAGCACCTCTGGTACTTAGCAGGTAGTTGGGAGGGAAGGGAAGCCAGAACTCACACCTCAGAGCCTGGTGCAATCCCTTCTCGGAAGCTCAGCCTAGGAAGACCATGGCATTTGGTGACCTTTACCCAGGCTTGTAAACATCATCTGCAGCTGAAGGCAGCCGTGAGGAGGCCATCTGTGAGGAAGGCAGCGCCGCATCCTCTGCCAGGTCACACAACAAGTATTGCAAAATTCACCGCTCCTCTCGGGAGAGGATCACGGGGTAGTTTGTGTTGGAAGGGACTCTGGAAGGTCATCGAATCCAGCCCTTCTGCAGCAAGCAGGGACATCTTGGGTCTGCTTGCTCAGGGCCCCAGAGAGCCTGACCTCTTTTTCCATGGGTGAGGTTCCTGCCATCTCTGTGGCAACCTGTTCGAGTCCCTCACCACCCTTGTTGTCCAAAGTCTCTTCCTTATGTCTGAATTTACCCTCTTTTAGTTGAAAACCTTTAAACCTTGTGCTACTGCAACAGGCTCTACTGAAACTGGTCACAGCATCACAGAACATCAAGGGTTGAAGGCACCTCCAAAGATCATCCGGTCCCACCCCCCTGCCACAGCAGGATCCCCTAGATCCAGTTGCACAGGGACATGGCCAGGGGGGTTTGAAATGTCTGGAGAGAAGGAGACTCCACAGTCCCCCTGGGCATCTCCTTTAGGTTCTAGAGAAAGGGAGATGTTCTCCAGAGGTCCTTAGCAGCTTCAACCATTCTACAACACATTCCAAATAAGGTCTTTCAGGAACCTGCTGGTTTCACATCCCACAGCCTCACTTCAGCCTCTTTTGTTCTTTTTGCAAGTGGGACATCATAGAATCAGTCAGGTTGGAAGAGACCCCTGGGATCATCCAGTCCAACCATCAACCCTACTCTACAAGGTCACCCCTAAACCAGATCCCACAACACTACAGCTAAGTGACTTTTCAACACGTGATGGGGACTCAACCCCCACCCTGGGCAGCCCAGCCCAGTCCCTGACCACTCTCTCCAAGAAGAATCTCTTCCTGATGGCCAGTCTGACCCTCCCCTGGTGGACCTTGAAGCCCTTCCCTCTGCTTCTGTCACTGATGACCTGTGAGAAGAGCCCAGCACCAGCATCTCTGCAGGGTCCTTTCAGAGAGCTGTAGAGAGCGATGGGGTCTCCCCTCAGCCTCCTTCCTCAAACTAACCAGCCCCAACTGTCTCCATTTCTCACACTGATCCTCCAGACCCTTCCCCAGCTCTGTTGCCCTCCTCTGCCCTCGCTCCAGCCTCTCGATGTCTCCCTTGGACTGAGGTGCCCAACACTGGACCCAGTCCTCAAGGTGATTCCTCCCAGCACTGAGCACAGGGGGATGATCCCCTCCCTGCTCCTGCTGGACACCCATCTGCTTGGCTGTGATGATGGCACGGAGGACGGGGTCCTGAAGCTCTGGTGAGCCAAGAGTTAAGGTCTTGGCTGGAGCAGAGGCTGCTGAGCAGCAGAGGCAGCAGAGCCAGGGGCCGGGCGTGTGGCTGGGCGCTGCGGCTTCGCGAGTTATCGCTGGGGAGGGAGCGGCGCTGGCAGGGCTGAGCTCGTGCTCTGCAAACACCCGTTCGCTCGGAGCCGTCGGTCCCTCTGCGGCTCTTGTTTGCTGGGCTCTGGGTAATTGCTGGTTGGGGTGGTTCCACCTAGGCTCCTCGGGTGTCCGCTTCAAGACCAGCACTGAGGTTTCAGTCTTTGGCTCCAGGATAGAGGAGGTCTTTGTAGAACATTCTCCTGCTCCCCCACCCATTCAGCAACCTCCTTGACCTCTGAGGGGTTGGTTTCCTTGAAGTGCAGAGATAAATTTAACTTCATTTCCTGGTGGTGGGGTGACTTGTGGGGTGTTTGATTTAACGTGACTTCTTCTCTCTGTTGCTGTTCATGGAGACCTTAGGGGTGTTGTTCCTTCTCAGCTCAGTTTTTGCCTTGTGTTCGCTCAATATCAAAAGGAAGAGGACCTCTCCTCAGAACTTCAGGAAAGACAAGTGTCTGGGTGTCTCTTCTCTCTATCAGTGTTACTTTGAACTGCCTCCCCCATCTTGCCCTAGATGCTGATCAACAGGTGGCCCCATACTTCTCTTTCCTCAGTCTCACCCCTGAGAGAGCTGGTTTTGGACTTCTTGGAACCCTGAGCTCTACTGTGTTCTAAAATGAAGCAGAGTCACAGAACACATCCTCTAGATGTGTCCTGTGTGACTTGGTCTAGGTGGTCCTGCTGTGGCAGGGGGTTGGACTGGATGATCCTTTAAGGGCCCTTCCAATCCCTAATGATTCTATGATCCAGTCACACAGGGACCCAGGTGGGTTTGAAACATCTCCACCACCCCCCTGGGCAGCCCCTGCCAGGGCTCCATCACCCTCTCTGTGAACAAAGTCTTTCTCACACTGATGTGGAACCTCCTCTGTCCCAGTTCACACCCATTTCCCCTTGTCCTGTCACTGGGTGCCCCTGAGCAGAGCCTGGCTCCATCCTCCTGACACCCACCCTTCCCATATTGATCAACATCCATGAGGTCACCCCTCAGTCTCCTCTTCTCCAAGCTCAAGAGCCCCAGCTCCCTCAGCCTCTCCTCATCAGGGGGATGCTCCCCTCCCGTCATCATCCTCGTTGCTCTGTGCTGGGCTCCCTTCAGCAGCTCCATGTCCTACTGGATCTGAGGGACCCAGAACTGGACACAATCTCCAGATGTGGTCTCACTAGGGCAGAGTGGAGGGGGAGAAGACCCTCTCTTGATCTGCCAACCACCCCCTTTGAGTAAGACTGACTGGCTCAGCAGCAGTAGATTGAGTCAGAGCAGACTTGCAGCATCAGCAGACAACAACCGCCAGGTAGATCTGGTGGTGCAGGAGCATCTTGCCTGGAAATCGGCGACTTCTCTTTCCTAGAGAAGAGTGAAAGGGAGCAATTCAGTACTTCTGGATAAAACATGGTTTGGGGGATAAAATTCAGAATCAAGACGAAAAACCACCGAGTTGACCTGAAGCTTCGGTCACTATATGGAAGGGTTTAGCTCCTGAAGGGCTCTGGGCGAAGCTTCCTACCTTCTTCAAGTGAAGCGACCTCAAGCAGTGTTTGTCTTCAAAGCAAAGTCCTCAGCTCCACCAAAAACATCATCTGAGCTTCTGGTGGAGCTGCTGCTCCTCTTGGTGCTGCTGGGTGACTCGGTAGCCAAAGGCAATGGCAGAAGCTAGTGATCTCGTGGGTGAAGCAGACGCCCTGTAATTTGCAGCTCTTGGGGTTTTTAATCTTTATTCAAAAAATACACGTAGTGAAAGGCAAGAGCTTCGTAAACGGTGCTTGGGCCGCGCGTAGGCAAACCCTGACTAGACAGCTTACCACATCCTGTGCCCTTCACAGCTCTGCAATGACACAGTCTTCTCTTGGTTTGGGTTGGAGGTGGGGCTTGGGGTCTTAGTTTTGGGTGTATTTGTTCAAAACCTGCTTTATTTCAAGTTTTGGGAGCAGAGAGTTTGGACAAGAGCCTAGACCTTCTGTGAATGGAGGGACCCGATCCAGGGGATCCTGCTGTGGCAGGGGATCAGTCACAGAGCATCAGGGATTCACTGGAGGAGTTGGAAACCTGCCTGGATGTGGGTCTGGGGGATCCTGCTGTGGCAGTGGGACTGGACTGGATGATCTTTGAGGTCCCTTCCAATCCTTAATGACTTGATCTAGGGGATCCTGCTGTGGCAGGGTGATGGGACCGGATGATCTTTCAAGGTCCCTTCCAATCCCTAATGACTGGATCTAGGGGACCCTGCTGTGGCAGGGGGGTTGGACTGGATGATCTTTGAGGTTCCTTTCAATCCCTAATGATTCTATGATTGGAAGGGACCTTGAAAGATCATCCAGTCCCATCCCTGATCTAGGGGATCCTGCTGTAGCAGGGGTATCTCAGAACATCAGGGATTGCAAGGGAGCTCCAAAGATCATCCAGCCACAGCAGGATCCTCTAGATCCAGTTGCACAGGAATAGTCCTGGCAGGTTTTGACTTCCTCCAACAGAGGAGCTTCCACATCAGTGTGAGAAGCAACTTCTTCCCAGTGAGGGTGACACAGCCCTGGAAGGGGCTGCCCAGGGGGGTTGAGGAGTCTGTGTCTCTGGAGATGGTTTCAAACCCACCTGGGTGTGTTGCTGTGTGACTTGGTCTAGGGGATCCTGCTGTGGCAGGGGGCTTGGACTGGATGGTCTTTTGAGGTCCCTTCCAGTCCCTGATGATGATCCCATGCTGATCACAAGGCTGTGATGGGTGGGTGCAGGGTAATCGGCAGGAACAGCCAGACAACACGACTCTGGGGTTGTGCTTTGTGCAAGGAGCAGCTGGGATGTGGGCAGCTCTTTACTAGGAGGAGGAGAGGGCGGTTTGAGCTCACACTGGTCAGTTTTGGAGAGGAGGTCTCCTATGAGAAGGATGACTGTGGTGGGGAGGCTGCTACAGCCTGCTCCGTCAGGAAAGGAGATGGATCTGTAACCACTGGGTATAAACCACCACTATAAGGTGGGTGAAACCCAGCTGGACCAGTGACCGAAGGGCTTGGAGTCTCTTTGCTGGGTTGTAGCCTTTTTCCTGAGGGCTGTGTCTGAGGCTGACACTGCTCAGCATCCCGCATCAGTGACCTGGGCACGGGTCACAGGGGACAGTGACTTAAAGGCTGCAGGCCAGAGCTACCACACAGCAGGACCTTGACAGTCCGGAGGTGTCACCAGATGACCCCTATCAGCTGCCATCGTTCTAAACCCCGACTCTTCGGTGGGAGGAAACCGGCTCCAAACAGCGAGAGGGAGATCTGCCTCACGCAGCTGGAATGGGATCTGTTTGCTTCTGAAGGGCTGCACTAGCCGAGTGGCCATCGAGTCCTGCACGGGAAGGGCCGTGCAGCTAGTGAGCAGCTAGAGAGTGTTCATCACTCCTCGTGTTCTCTGCTGAAGCTGGTTTGAAGCAGAGGAACAAGCCCCAGTCGAAGTGCATAGCCAGGGTGTGGAGAGACATCTCCTCCCACAGACGCTGTGGGAAGGAGCAGCTCAATAAAACCCCAATCTTGCGACATTTTGGAACAGAACGGTCATGAAAACCATGAAAACAGCCCCAAATCTACCAGTGAGGTTTCTTTTTAGCTCTTCATGGCACAGGTCATAAAAACATTGGCAGGAGATGTGTAGTCCATGAGTGATCTGACTGGTTTTGAAATGTTTGCTTCTGGTGCGGTGAACAGGTCGTGTGGGGGCTCTTGGAGTATTTTACTGTGAGAAGGGGACACAAAGGAGCAGGAGGTCTTAGAAAGATCTGAAAAGGAAGGTGATGAACTAGAACAAGGGCAGGGTAGAGTCTGGCATCTGGGCAGGAACAGCCCCAGGGACCAGGATAGGCTGGGGACGGAGCTGTTGGAGAGCAGCGGAGGAGAAAGGGACCTGGGGGTCCTGGTGGACACCAGGATGGCCAGGAGCCAGCAATGGGCCCTGGTGGAAGAAGGTCAATGGCATCATGGGGTGGACCAGAAGAGGGGTGGTTAATAGATGGAGAGAGGTTCTCCTCTCCCTCTACTCTCTCCTGGTGAGACCACGTCTGGAATCTTGTGTCCAGTTCTGGACCCCTCAGTTCCAGAGGGACACGGAACCACTTGACAAAGAGTCCCCCCAGAGCCATAGAGAAGAAGAAGAGAGCAAAACCTCTCCCCACTGCGGAAAGGCTGAGGGAGCTGGGTCTCTTGAGCTTTGAAACAATGGCATCATGGGGTGGACCAGAAGAGGGGTGGTTAATAGATGGAGAGAGGTTCTCCTCTCCCTCTACTCTCTCCTGGTGAGACCACGTCTGGAATCTTGTGTCCAGTTCTGGACCCCTCAGTTCCAGAGGGACACGGAACCACTTGACAAAGAGTCCCCCCAGAGCCATAGAGAAGATGAAGAGAGCAAAACCTCTCCCCACTGCGGAAAGGCTGAGGGAGCTGGGTCTCTTGAGCTTTGAAACAGGGAGCCTGAGGGGTGACCTCATGGATGTTGATCAATATGGAAAGGGTGTGTGTCAGGAGGATGGAGCCAGGCTCTGCTCAGTGTCATCTAATGAGAGGACAAGGGGCAGCGGGTGTGAGCTGGAGCAGAGGAGGTTCCACATCAGTGTGAGAAGGACCTTCTTCCCCGTGAGGGTGCCAGAGCCCTGGAAGGGGCTGCNCCACCTGGGTGTGTTGCTGTGTGACTTGGTCTAGGGGATCCTGCTGTGGCAGGGGGCTTGGACTGGATGGTCTTTTGAGGTCCCTTCCAGTCCCTGATGATGATCCCATGCTGATCACAAGGCTGTGATGGGTGGGTGCAGGGTAATCGGCAGGAACAGCCAGACAACACGACTCTGGGGTTGTGCTTTGTGCAAGGAGCAGCTGGGATGTGGGCAGCTCTTTACTAGGAGGAGGAGAGGGCGGTTTGAGCTCACACTGGTCAGTTTTGGAGAGGAGGTCTCCTATGAGAAGGATGACTGTGGTGGGGAGGCTGCTACAGCCTGCTCCGTCAGGAAAGGAGATGGATCTGTAACCACTGGGTATAAACCACCACTATAAGGTGGGTGAAACCCAGCTGGACCAGTGACCGAAGGGCTTGGAGTCTCTTTGCTGGGTTGTAGCCTTTTTCCTGAGGGCTGTGTCTGAGGCTGACACTGCTCAGCATCCCGCATCAGTGACCTGGGCACGGGTCACAGGGGACAGTGACTTAAAGGCTGCAGGCCAGAGCTACCACACAGCAGGACCTTGACAGTCCGGAGGTGTCACCAGATGACCCCTATCAGCTGCCATCGTTCTAAACCCCGACTCTTCGGTGGGAGGAAACCGGCTCCAAACAGCGAGAGGGAGATCTGCCTCACGCAGCTGGAATGGGATCTGTTTGCTTCTGAAGGGCTGCACTAGCCGAGTGGCCATCGAGTCCTGCACGGGAAGGGCCGTGCAGCTAGTGAGCAGCTAGAGAGTGTTCATCACTCCTCGTGTTCTCTGCTGAAGCTGGTTTGAAGCAGAGGAACAAGCCCCAGTCGAAGTGCATAGCCAGGGTGTGGAGAGACATCTCCTCCCACAGACGCTGTGGGAAGGAGCAGCTCAATAAAACCCCAATCTTGCGACATTTTGGAACAGAACGGTCATGAAAACCATGAAAACAGCCCCAAATCTACCAGTGAGGTTTCTTTTTAGCTCTTCATGGCACAGGTCATAAAAACATTGGCAGGAGATGTGTAGTCCATGAGTGATCTGACTGGTTTTGAAATGTTTGCTTCTGGTGCGGTGAACAGGTCGTGTGGGGGCTCTTGGAGTATTTTACTGTGAGAAGGGGACACAAAGGAGCAGGAGGTCTTAGAAAGATCTGAAAAGGAAGGTGATGAACTAGAACAAGGGCAGGGTAGAGTCTGGCATCTGGGCAGGAACAGCCCCAGGGACCAGGATAGGCTGGGGACGGAGCTGTTGGAGAGCAGCGGAGGAGAAAGGGACCTGGGGGTCCTGGTGGACACCAGGATGGCCAGGAGCCAGCAATGGGCCCTGGTGGAAGAAGGTCAATGGCATCATGGGGTGGACCAGAAGAGGGGTGGTTAATAGATGGAGAGAGGTTCTCCTCTCCCTCTACTCTCTCCTGGTGAGACCACGTCTGGAATCTTGTGTCCAGTTCTGGACCCCTCAGTTCCAGAGGGACACGGAACCACTTGACAAAGAGTCCCCCCAGAGCCATAGAGAAGATGAAGAGAGCAAAACCTCTCCCCACTGCGGAAAGGCTGAGGGAGCTGGGTCTCTTGAGCTTTGAAACAGGGAGCCTGAGGGGTGACCTCATGGATGTTGATCAATATGGAAAGGGTGTGTGTCAGGAGGATGGAGCCAGGCTCTGCTCAGTGTCATCTAATGACAGGACAAGGGGCAGTGGGTGTGAGCTGGAGCAGAGGAGGTTCCACATCAGTGTGAGAAGGACCTTCTTCCCCGTGAGGGTGCCAGAGCCCTGGAAGGGGCTGCCCAGGGGGGTTGTGGAGTCTCCTTCTCTGGAGACATTTCAAACCCACCTGGCCATGTTCCTGTGTGACTGGATCTAGGGGATCCTGCTGTGGCAGGGGGATGGGGCTGGATGATCTTTCCAGGTCCCTTCCAACCCCTGATGTTCTGTGATGCTGTGGATGGTGGTGGTTTAATCTCAAAAGAAATATCACTGCTTTTAAATATCTGCCCTCCAGTTTGAAGCTAAATATTTGTTATCACAGTATCACAGTATTATCAAGGTTGGAAGAGACATCATAGATCATCAAGTCCAACCTGTCACCACAATGACATTATGAAATATTTGCTGTAAACACATGTCCTTAAGAAGAAGGGATGGGACCAGGGAAGATGAAGGAGCAGTTGAAGAGCATGGAAGGTCACCCTCTGGGTTACACTTAGGAAATGACAACCATCACTGCAAACCCACCAGCTGCCCCCCAGCTTTAGCAGCAGTGTTCCACCAAGTGTCCCTTTAAAACCCACCGAGACACTGAGCATCACCGTTGGCCCCTCCACTGCCATGAAGCTCTTTGCAGCTGCCTTCCTCTCAGCTCAGCTGGCATTAAGCACTTAATTAATTTCTTGTGGCTTTTAATTCAGTAGGGGTTGTCATTACAGAGCTGCTGCCTCATCTTCATTTGGCTACTGAGACACCGCGAGCTTCCAGCGTGGGGCTTTCCCAGACGCTGCAAAGACTCCTTGCTGATGCTTCATACTCCTCCCTTGGCCACGAGCATCAGCTGCAGTGAGCAGCCAGTGCTTCACACGCTGCTGGGTGCTGACACTGACTCGGCAGCTGTTCGTCTGCGAGACATCGTCATCTCTTTATGAAGCATCTTTGCACAGGATCAGAGTGACAGGCACTGGGAGGGACCCTAGGAGATCCAGTCCCATCCCCCTGACACAGCAGGATCCCCTAGATCCGCTCACACAGGAACACATGGCCGGGTGGGTTTGAAATGTCTTCAGAGGAGGAGACTCCACAACCCCCCTGGGCAGCCCCTGCCAGGGCTCTGGCACCCTCACTGGGAACAAGGTCCTTCTCACACTGATGTGGAACCTCCTCTGCTCCAGCTCACACCCACTGCCCCTTGTCCTGTCACTGGGTGCCCCTGAGCAGAGCCTGGCTCCATCCTCCTGACACCCACCCTTCACATATTGATCAACATCCATGGGGTCACCCCTCAGGCTCCTTTTTCCCCAGCTCCCTCAGCCTCTCCTCAGCAGGGAGATGCTCCCCTCCCTCCATCATCTCTGTGGCTCTGCGCTGGGCTCTCTCCAGCAGCTCTGTGTCCTCCTGGAACTGAGGGGCCCACCACTGGACACAAGATTCCAGATGTGGTCTACCCAGGGCAGAGCAGAGGGGGAGGAGAACATCTCCATCCACTAACCACTCCTCTTCTGATCCACCCCATGATGCCACTGGCCTTCCTGGCCACCAGCGCACGTTGCTGCCTCCTGGCTATCCTGGTGTCACCAGGTCCCCCAGGTCCCTTTCTCCTCTGCTGCTCTCCAACAGGTCGGTCCCCCACCCTATACTGGTCACACAGTCACATAATGCTAGGGATTGGAAGGCACCTCAAAAGATGATCCCATCCAATCCTCCTGCCAGAGCAGGACCCTGGGCTTGTTCCTGCCCAGATGTCAGACTCTGCACTGGCCATGTTCTAGTTCATTCTGTGTGTCCCTGCCCAGCTCTCCAGCCTGTCCAGATCCTTCTGGGTGGCCTCACAAATCTTGTCCCCCCTGCTAGAAGGGTCTGTGCCAGCTCAGCCAGCAGAGCAATTGGTATCATGAGGTTATGTCCATTGTCTAGGATGTGGGGAAACTGGCCACTGGCAACCAGTCAGGGCTGACTTCTTCACTGAAGTAAAAATTTGGTGCAGGGAAGGCAGGTACCTGCCACAGCCAAGCTGCAGGAGCTCAAAGAGACACAGAGGACAGAAGCTGGGTGTTAGTTTGGATCCGAAGCTCAACGAGCTCAGCGGTGGTTGCGGTGCCTCGTGTTCAGCTGGGTCTGCAGAGCACCAGGGGTGCCAGGCAGGGGGCTGCTGTGATGGGGATGCTGGCCTCAGCTGGCAAGTGTGGGGACGACCTTCTGCTCATGTAAGTGAGCAGCAGGAGTAAACGCGACGGCGGCGCTCGATGGCCGATGAGCAACTGGGGCGCGGGATTTCCTCTGGCCGGCAGAGCAGATGCTCCCTGTCTCGGTGCGCTCTGCACGAGCAGATGTTCAGTCCTTGCTGAGCGTGTTGGAATCCCCTCATCCTCCTCCAGAGCTGGCTCACAGTCCCCTTTCGCTGTTCAGCCGGCGGTGGGGGAGGCTCTCGGGTGACCTTCCAGTAGCTGGAGGGGTTGGGAATGTGTTTGTGCTTGAACCCAGCGCAAGCACGTCCTGATCACACGCTGAGGGCTACGAGGCTTCGACTTAAGGACGTAGAGCTCGTGGAAGGGGTCCAGAGGAGAGCAACTCAGATGCTCAGAGGGCTGGAGCACCTCCCTGTTCAAACGGGCTGAGCAGGTTGGGGTTGTTCAGCCTGGAGAAGAGGAGGCTCCCAGGTGACCTTTGAGCAGCTTCCCAACAGCTGAAGGGGGCTGCAAGAAAGCTGGGGGAGGGCTCTAGACACAAGTGGTAGTGAGAGGACAAGGTGAAAGGGTTCCAGACTTGAAGATGGGAGATGGAGGTTGGCCATGAGGAGCATTAGGGATTGGAAGGGACCTTGAAAGATCATCCAGTCCAACCCCCCTTCCACAGCAGGATCCCCTAGATCCAGTCCTTAGGGATTGGAAGGGACCCTGGATGATCATCCAGTCCCATCCCCAGAGCAGGATCACCCAGACCAAGTCACACAGTAGTCAAACCCAGGTGGGTTTGAAAGCTCCACGCTGTGGAGCTGGAGAGGAGGCCATTAAGCAAACTGAGACTCTCTTCCGTGGAGCACGGCGTGTTGAGGGCTTCGGCGCTCGCTGTGATGAGAGCGCTCTTTGCGGGAGGTTTGGTGAGATTTCTTCATCCTGGACACCCGCCAGGCTCAAAGCTTTAATGCCGCTGAGACTGAGTCACCGAGGAGGGGACTGACTGCTCTCAGAGCTCGGTGACTTGCCAGGAGGTGGGTGTGGGAGCCAGGGGAAGGAGAGGGCTGTGAACAATCATCTCTGCACTTTTGTGATGACATTTTGCTTAGAACAAGCAAGTCTGCAGCTCCAGGTTCGTGATGGGTTTCCCAAACTCGCCGACAAAAAGGGACCAGTTGTCTCGAAGCCTTGGCAGGAGGAACTTCCAGTTCTCTGGTATCAGATCCTGCTCTGGTGGGGGACGGGACTGGAGGGGCTCTTCAGGTCCCTTCCAATCCCTAATGTTCTGTGATAAAGACGAGAAAAAGATGGATGAACATGGTGCTGAAGGTGGTTGGGTAGGAACAGCATCAGTCTGTGATGATGATCATGTGAAAGGAATAATCTTGCCACAGAAAATAGGGTGGGAGTCAGGAGGATGGAGCCAGGCTCTGCTCAGGGGCACCCAGTGACAGGACAAGGGGCAGCGGGTGTGAGCTGGAGCAGAGGAGGTTCCACATCAGTCTGAGAAGGACCTTCTTCCCAGTGAGGGTGCCAGAGCCCTGGCAGGGGCTGCCCAGGGGGTTATGGAGTCTCCTTCTCTGGAGAGGTTTCAAAGCTGCCTGGACTGTTCCTCTGTGACTGGATCTAGGGGATCCTGCTGTGTCAGGGGGATTGGACTGGGTGGTCTTCCAAGGTCCCTTCCAATCCCTAATGTTCTATGATTCTAAATATTCCCTGGTCTGGCAGGATCCAGTCATTTGGGGTTGGAAGGGACCTTGAAAGATGATCCAGTCTGATCCCCCTGCCACAGCAGGATCCCAACAGCAGTTCCTCTTGGTCTAGAAGCTTTAAGGCAGCCTGATGTGAGGCTTAATAAGCAAAAGAGCAAGTTATGGGAGGTGACGGGGAGAGGGAAGACGGTGGTTTTCAGGGATGTTGTTGATTCTGCTCCAGTCACAAGGACCAAATGAAAAACAGACATGACTTGATAGAACTTCCTCGTTAGTTTTCTCCTGAACTGTCTACAGAACCATCTGCTGCTGTGAGCCAGTGGCTCGGGAGCAGTCCGTTCTTCAGCGGGGCAATGCCTCTTCCCTCAGGGGCTGCTCCAGGCTCTCTGCTGATGCTCATCTGGCAGCCCCTGCCCCAAAGGGAAACGCATGTCCTCACGGGGGTTGCAGCCCAAGTGCTGTCCTGCCCCTTTCTGAGCCACATCTGCTCAGTGTTTGTCTGCACGAGTTCCTTCGCTGCCTGTGGGGAATATTTAGGGTAAGACCTGCCTATCAGCTTTTGAGAAGATAAAGGGAATGAAGGAGGAAAACCTGAACCTTCCCCTGAACCACCTTTATGAGATGCAGGTTTATTTTGAAGGTTCCACAGACAACAAAGAGCCTCTTTCTTTCTCCTGCAGCTTTTGCAGTTTAATCTAAATAAACACTGCCCTGAAGCCAGAGAGGAAATGATTCTTCCTCTTGATGGCCTCCAAGGTAAATCTTGCAGGATGTTCCCCAAAGGTCTTTATTTCTTATTTAATCTTTCCAAGGCCAATGTTTGAACTGCTCAGGTTCTTCAGGCTGTTTCACAGAACCCCTGAACATCAGGGATTGGAAGCGACCTCAAAACATCATCCAGTCCAATCCCCCTGCCAGAGCAGGATCCCCTAGATCCAGTCATTAGGGGTTGGAAGGGACCTTGAGAGATCATCCAGTCCAATCCCCCTGCCAGAGCAGGATCCCCTAGATCCAGTCATTAGGGGTTGGAAGGGACCTTGAGAGATCATCCAGTCCAATCCCCCTGCCACAGCAGCATCTTCTAGCAGAGAACTAGAAGTTCCTTCTGCCAGGGCTTCGAAGCAGATGTTCCCAACAAACTTCTCTGGTCTAAATGTCTATGACCCCGCAGGTGAAGGGCACTGGTAGAAGGGGCAGGACAGAGAAGCCCCCCCAGGAGAAGTTTTGTGCCACGAAGCCCTCCGGGAGCTGGGTGGGACCTAGACAAGCGAGGTGATGCTCCTCCAGCTTGTGCTGAGTGGCTCCTGGAATCCTCCTTCCAGTCATTTCCCTACCAGGAGGATCTGGAGGAGGCTTGGGGAGGGCGATGCGGCGGCAGCAGGTTGGCTCATGAGAACGACAACAATCACAGGCAGATGATAGCCCTGTGGGGAGACCAAATTACTTGCAGGAAATGGATTCTAAGAAGCCCCAGAAGACTAATCTAAGGAGATAGAAGAAGGTAATTAGCAATTGGACCTGCCTGAATATTTCTGAAGCTTCAATACGGGGAAATGAGGAGAAATCATTCAGCTTTGACCTGTTCTGGTCCTAAGGACTGGTGGAAGGAAGGGGGCTACTGAGGCTGGCTGACGCAGAGTCGGCTCCGACGAGCCTGGAGGATATTGAATAGGGATGAGCAGCATCCCCCCCACTCTGTGTTCAAGGTGAGAGCCACTGAAATAGGGAAATGGAATGAAGGAGTAGGGGAGGACGTGAAATGAACCCAAATGAGGTCGATACTCTCTGGCTTCATCAGGAATCGTGTAGGTCTGGGCTGCAGCAACCCCATGTGATTGCAGCTCTGCGGGCTCGGGGAGGAGGCCTTGGACAGTGGTCTGGCAGAGACAGACCTGGAGGATCCAGCTGGCATGTGGCTGAATCTGAGCCAGCAGGGTGGCCAAGAAAACCAGTGGCGTCCTGGTCTGGGTTAGGAACTGTGTGGCCAGCAGGAGGAGAGGGGTGAGGGTCCCTCTTGTGCTCAGCTCTGGGGAGGCTGCACCTTGAGTACTGGGTCCAGTTCTGGGCACCTCAGTCCAAGGGAGATGTTGAGATGCTGGAGTGAGGGCAGAGGAGGGCAACGAAGTTGGGGAAGGGCCTGGAGAATCAACATGATGGAGAGAGTTGGGGCTGTTGAGTTTGAGAAAGAGGAGGCTGAGGGGAGACCTCGTCGCTCTCTACAGCTGTCTGAGAGGACACTGCAGAGATGTTGGTGCTGGGCTGCTCTCATGGGTCGTTAAGCCCTTGTCCCCTTCCAGGGCTCTGTCACCCTCACTGGGAAGAAGTTCCTTCTGATATTTATATGGCAGCTCCTCTGTCCCAGCTGACACCCCTTGTCCTATCACTAGATGCCACTGATGATCTCCCGAGGTCCCTTCCATCCCTAATGATTCTGTGATGGTAGAGAGATCAGACACCTCACTCCTATTCGCTCTGTGCTTCAGGGCACAACCTGCACTTCACTTTCCCCTCTCCTTTACCAGAGAAGTGCTCTGATTCCCTCTGTGGGGACTGCTGACGATGCATCGCTGCCATGGCTGAGCCAGACCTCAATGGAAGTGCTGCAGGAGGCCAGTCCTGAGATAACCTGCTACTTATAAATTAATTGATTATAAACCAGTCAGCTTCCAGCAGCTGGCACATTCTGATGCTCAACAGGCTCGAGGTCAGTAGATAACGTGGCTGAGGGGCATCACCTGTTTATCACTTCCAGAGAGGATGTGATGCCGGTGACGTCCGAATCACGGGCAGCTCTTCTGGAGTCCACCAAAAACACTGGGCAGCATGTTAATGATCTAATACTTTCAGCATCTGGAGAACCCCCCTCCCCATTGGAAAGAGAGGGTCACAGGATCAAGAGAAGTGGTTTTTGTGGAGCTGTAGAGGATCAGTGGTGTGAAGGTGACTCTTAGCTGTGCTTGGTCTGTCTGCCTGACCCTTGGGGTTGCAGCCTACGCACCCCGTGTGTCAGCACAGCAACAGCCACCGCAGCAGAGATGCTGACTCCAAACTGAACTGGTTGCTGACTGCTGGCGAGGAGTCGAATGATCCTTGACCTGAGATTATCTATGAGCAGGCAGAAAGGCAGGTCTGGCAGATGGAGGTGATTACTTGCTGAACCAGGAGTGCTTCCCTTGAAGGAACTTTGACCGTGTTCCCTGATAATCCTCCCCACGTTCAAGTTCTTAACCCCAGGTACTGCACAACCACAGCAAGCAGTGTGCTTCTGGGAGCCCCCCTGGGGGAGAGGTTACGGCAGCAGCACAGTCCAGTTCATAGAATCACAGACCATCAGGGGTTGGAAGGGACCTGGAAAGATCATCCAGTCCAACCCCCTGCCACAGCAGGATCCCCCAGATCCAGTCACACAGGAACGTGGCCAGGTGGGTTTGAAACGTCTCCAGAGAAGGAGACTCCACAACCCCCCTGGGCAGCCTCTGCCAGGGGCTCTGGCACCCTCACGGGGAAGAAGGTCCTTCTCACACTGATGTGGAACCTTCTCTGTCCCAGCTGACACCCAGTACCCCTTGTCCTGTCACTGGGTGCCCCTGAGCAGAGCCTGGCTCCATCCTCCTGACACCCACCCTTCACATACTGAACAACACCCATGGGGTCACCCCTCAGGCTCCCTTTATCCCAGCTCCCTCAGCCTCTCCTCAGCAGGGAGGTGCTCCCCTCCCTTCTAGTTCCCCAAGGACTGACTAGGCAGCTCTCTGTTGCCTTCTTCATTGTCCCTCAGTCTCTGCAGAATGATCTAAACACATTTTTCCTGTGTTTACCTACCCATTGGGAAAGTAATCGGCAGGACCTAGGACCCACCAATGTTTTGTCAGAGTGTTGGGTATTTTTAATTCTAATTTGCTATCACTTGTTTATAGATATGAGGAGGGTGGGTGTCAGGAGGATGGAGCCAGGCTTTGCTCAGGGGCACCCAGTGACAGGACAAGGAGCAGTGGGTATAGGCTGGAGCAGAGGAGGTTCCACATCAGTGTGAGAAGGACCTTCTTCCCAGGGAGGGTGCCAGAGCCCTGGCAGGGGCTGCCCGGGGGGGTTGTGAAGTCTCCTTCTCTGGAGACATTTCAAACCCTTCTGGAGATGTTCCTGTGCAACTGGATCTAGGGGATCCTGCTGTGGCTGGGGGATGGGACTGGATGATCTCTCGAGGTCCCTTCCCATCCCTAATGACTGCATCTAGGGGATCCTGCTGTGACAAGGGGGTTGGACTGGATGCTCTTTCGGGGTCCCTTCCAATCACTAATGTGATCAGGGTTCTTTTAAACGCCCCCAGTAAACCGACCTGCTGCCTTCTGTCCTGGGCAGAAGTCGGGGGCTGCCCGTAAACACTCTACTGCAGTTTGTTCCTGCAGAGGTGGGCAGCTGTGGCGCCTCCCCGCACACACACAGCTCCCATCCCTTGTCGCCCAGCTCGGTCACGCGTCGGGTGCGTCGGGTGCTTCGGCGCGGTCGGGCTCTCCTGCAGAGCCGGAGCAGCGGGGCTCCCCGTAACCCCGTGGAAGCACTTCCCAGGCAAAGGGTCCCCCAGACAGCTCCCACCTGCAGCCTGTGGCCTCTCACGAGGCTCTCCCGGGCTCGGCACCTTCGAGCAGCTGTTTATCTTCTGATAAGGAGCAGAACCAGCTCCGTTTGCAGCCGGTTAACGCTGCTCGAGCCGGCGCTCGCCGTTTCCACAACAAGACGGGGACACAAGCCAAGGCTTCTGCGCAGGGCTTTCTCTGGTCTCCAGGATGTGGCCACTCACCTGTGATAACGGGGCTGTGAGTCACCGGGCTGCTGATGTCACGCAGCGATAGAGAGGGTTCACCGCCAGACAACAGCCTGGGGAGCTCTGACGTGTCCCCCTCCTGCTGTGAGGTGGTGACCAGGCTGTGAGATGTTTCTGGACACATCAGAAATTGCGTTTAGAGACAGAACACCCCCCCCCCCCCCCCCACAACCCCTCCTTCNCCAAGACACCTTCTGCTTTCCTTCTGTAATGTGACTGTGCTCAGCCTGTGGAAGCACGTGGGAGTAGGGAGGTTGTGGTCCCCCTGTATTGGGCCACATCTTGAGCACTGGGTCCAGTTTTGGGCACCTCAATGTGAGGGAGGTGCTGGAGCAGGTGCAGAGGAGGGCAGTGAGGCTGGTGAAGGGCCTGGAGAATCAATGTGATGAGGAAGGACTGAAAGAGCTGGGGCTGTTTAGTCTGAGGAAGAGGAGGCTGAGAGGAGACCTCATCGCTCTCTACAGCTGTCTGAAAGGACCTTGTGGAGATGCTGGTCCTGGGCTCTTCTCACAGGTCATTAGTGACAGAAGCAGAGGGAAGGGTTAGACTGGATATTAGGAAGAATTTTTTCACAGAAAGGGTGGTCAGGCACTGGAGTGGGCTACCCAGGGGGGTGGTTGCTTGCCATCCCTGAATGTGTGTAACGATCGTTTGGATGAGGTGTTGGGGGATCTGGTTTAGGGCTGGACTTGGAAGGTGGGGGAGCTGGCTGGACTCGATGACCCCAGGGGTGTTTTCTAGCTGGAGTGATTCTGTAGTGCCAAGGATGGAAAGTCAAAAGCAGCACTTGCACACTGACTGAAAGATCATCCAGTCATAGAATCATTAGGGACTGGAAGGGACCTCAAAAGATCATCCAGTCATGGAATCATTAGGGATTGGAAGGGACCTCGAAAGATCATCCAGTTGTGGAATCATAGAATAATTAGAGATTGGAAGGGACCTTGAAAGATCATCCAGTCCAACCCCCCTGCCACAGCAGGATCCCCTAGACCAAGTCACTGCGGCAGCAGGGTCTGCAGGTTTGTCCCTATCTCCAGCAGTCCTGAGGAGCCAAAGCAAGGCAGGAAAACATCTACCAGCCCACTCGGATCCATCAGCTGCAGGATGGCTTGGTGATGATCGTACAAGGCAGGACGGGGTCTTGCAGAAAGAGAGCTCGTGCCAGGGTGTCTGTGCTTTATCCAGGCGTTTCACTGGAACAAGCCTGCTCCTGCATCTGTCTCAAGGCCGAGCTGTGCCCCTGCTGAGCCCTGCCCTGCTTCTCCTCACGGGCTGCTGCTGTGGTCTCCTGCCTTGGGTAGGAATCTGCTCTGACACTTCAGCTCTCGCCCGGTAATTACGGGCTGTGTGTGCTAAGTGTGAAATTGCAGCATGATGAGTAGTGGAGATGAATCTGGGCTGATAACGGAGGAGCTCCCGGGCTTTTGGAGCTGGCTTGTTGAGCAGAAACCCTTGATGAGCCTCTTCTGTTTTGATATTGAAATTAATTGGGGTTAGACATAAGGCCTGGGGAAATCAGCCACAATTTTTCCGTGCGCTTGAGCGCATCACAGGGTTGTTGAGGCTGGAAAAGACCTCTGAGAGCAGCCAGCCCAGCCAGGACCTAACAGCACCGCATCAGCCACACCAGGGCTCCAAGGGCCACAGCCAGGCTGCCCTTCGCCACCTCCAGGGGTGGGGACTGCTCATGCATGAGGAGGATTCCAACCGCTCCGAACCCTTTTGCTGAAGGGCTGAAGAGCCCGAGATCCAGGCGCTGAGTCAGTGCAGGGATGATGAGCGGCTCCTCTTCGCGCCGTGAGTGATGGCGCGGTGCTCCGCGCCGGCGGGGAGAGCACGACCAGGGAGAGGGCCCGACGAGGGAGAGGGCCCAGCTCGGTCTGATGTGGGAGGTGCCGGGAGGGCACGACTCGCACGCGGCAAGCACGAGCAGTCCAAGAGATGAGCTGCTGGAGCAAGAGGGGTCATGGCTCTGCACAGGTGGAGTCCTCATCCCTGGGGGTGTTTAAAAACCAACTACCAAGAGCCCTTCAGGCCATGGTGTGGGGTTAGGGAGCAGTTCCCATCAGTCAGATCCAAACCAAATCTTCTCTCTGCCTGGAACTGGTTTTCTGGGTGACAAAATATCTTGGATCTGGAGATGAGGCTTAAGGTCAGATTGCAGGTTTCATATATTTTTCTGCTGATAAATCTTTTCCTCTTGATTTATTATTCTGTGAATATATCACAGAGTCATCTAGTCCAGTCCCCTCACCACAGCAGGATCTGGGATGAGGTCTTGGTGTCTCCTTCACTGGAGAAGTTTAAAACCCACCTGGAGATGTTGCTGTCTGACTTTATCTAGGTGATCCTGCTGTTTCAGGGGGATTGGACTGGATGGTCTTTTGAGGTCCCTTCCCATCCCTAATGATTCTGTGATAGAAGAAAGCAGAATCACAGAACATCAGGGATTGGAAGGGACCTGGAAAGAGCATTGAGTCCAACCCCATGCCACAGCAGGATCCTCTAGATCCAGTCACACAGGAACACGTCCAGGTGGGTTTGAAATGTCTCCAGAGAAGGAGACTCCACAACCCCCCTGGGCAGCCCCTTCCATTTTTTTAAGCTGATAGACATTGATGTATTGGAATCAAACAGGCAAATATATTAAATAGCATCAAATGGATTTAATATTTAATAATATTTAATTAAGCTATTTAATAATAAGACAGGAACTTATGGATTAACTTAGGGAAGTGTCACCAAGGAAAAGTCTGTGTGTTTAAAGTTAAACTGAGAATCAAGTCAGCTTTGGACGCAGTCAAGGAGAGACTTCCTTAATAACCCTTGAGTCCTGGATGCCTGTGCATCACGTCCTTCAGCGATCCCCGCGCACGACCCCTATTTTTAGCTGTCAGGGAAGAAGTGAAGCCTGTTGCAGCAGAGTCAAAGCCCCGTTCCCATGCCCGAGTCTCCACATAGAGCTACTGCTCTGCTCCCTCCTGGCCTCCACTCGGGGGGCACCACTTCAGCCTCTTGGCAGAATTGCCTTGGCTGAGGGCTGTCCTCCAGGTAAACGCTCAGATGGCTCCTTCTTCGAGTCTCCTTCTCTGAAGAAGGAGAAGGAGGATGGTTAGTAGATCAAGAGAAGTTCTCCTCCCCATCTACTCTGCCTTGGTGAGACCACATCTGGAATCTTGTGTCCAGTTGTGGGCCCCTCAGCTCCAGAAGGACACAGAGCTGCTGGAGAGAGCCCAGTGCAGAGCCACTGAGATGATAAAGGGAGGGGAGCATCTCCCTGCTGAGGAAAGGCTGAGGGAGCTGGGAGAAGAGGAGACTGAGGGGTGACCGCATGGATGTTGATCAATATGTGAAGGGTGGGTGTCAGGAGGATGGAGCCAGGCTCTGCTCAGTGTGATCTAATGATAGGACAAGGGGCAGCAGGTGTGAGCTGGAACAGAGGAGGTTCAACATCAATATGAGAAGGACCTTCTTCATGGTGAAGGTGCCAGAGCCCTGGCAGGGGCTGCCCAGGGTGAGCTGTGAAGTCTCCTTCTCTGGAGACATTTCAAACCCACCTGGGCATGTTCCTGTGTGACTTGGTCTAGGAGATCCTGCTCTGGCAGTGGGATTGGACTGGTTGATCTTTCCAGGTCACTTCCAACTCCAAATGTCTGGATCTAGGTGATCCTGCTCTGGCAGGGGGATTGGACTGGATGATCTTTCGAGGTCCTTTCCAATCCCTAAATGTTCTGTGGTTCTTCATTGCACCCAACTTCCCATCAGGACCTACAAAGAAAAGGTCTGCAAAAGGAACCTTCACCCATGTTTTTCCAGCACATCCCATCCCCAGCCCTTCATCCAAAGTCAGTCTGTTTTCCCCCCTTGTTGTGCTTGGAAGCAGCTCTGGAGCCCAGAGCCTGCCAGGCACGAAGAGGTGCCAGATGACTAATCAGCTCGTTATAGAATAACAGGTCTCGCAGGAGAGTTAACAACGTCTTTGCAGTCTCTCCCCTCGATGAAGTGTCTGGAATCTTCTTAGCTAACAGGGTAGATCAGTTCAAGACTTTTCCAGAGCTGCTGGGTTAGGACTTGCAAGGGAGCTTTCAAACAACCCAGCAGCAGCATCACAGAAAGAGCCCCCAGCAACAAAACCCCACCCAGCCCTCCAGCCTCTCCATAGTTTTCACTCGGGGTCAGGAGCCACAACTGCCAGAGCTCCGTGTCCTGCACTTCTTGCACCTCTGCAGGGTAACGGGGACAGGAGCAGGACAGGACGGGATGATCTTCAAGGTCCTTCCCAGCCCCCAATGTGCTGTGGTGCTGTGACCTGACACTGGGAATTCGGGGTGCTGAGGTGAGCTGGGCAGCTGGCTGCCACCCACGTGAGCTGCAGCCGGTTGTAGAAGGATCTAAGATGATGGAGGCCCAGGTAGGACAGGACGGGGGTTTCTCAAACCAGCAAATCTGGTCTTTGAGCTCCCCCCTCGGCCACCTGGGGTTATTTAGTCTGGAGAAGGGGAGGCTGAGAGGAGACATTTGGTCTGGAGAAGGGGAGGCTGAGAGGAGACATTTGGTCTGGAGAAGGGGAGGCTGAGAGGCATTTTAAGGGCCATTGTCACTGACAGTACCTGCAGCTCCAATCAAGTCTGTCTCATGTTTGAACTCCATGAAGGGAGGTTGCAGTCAGGTGGGGGTCAGGCCCTTTTCCCAGGCAACCAGCTCAAGGATGAGAGGGCAGGGCCTGAAGCTGCCAGGGGAGGATTAGGTTGGATGTCAGGAAGCCCTTCCTGATGGAAAGGGTGATCAGAGCCTGCACTGGACTGCCCAGGGCAGTGGGGGACTGCCCATCCCTGGAGGTGTTGAAGGGCAGCCTGGCTGTGGCCCTGAGTGCCCTGGTCTGGCTGCTGTGGACATGGAGCTGCTGGAAGGAGTCAAGCGTAGAGCAATGAGGATGATGAAGGGAGTGAAGCACCTCTCTGATGAGGAGAGGCCTCATTAATGTCTATAAATGTGTGAAGGGTGGGTGTCAGGAGGATGGAGCCAGGCTCTGCTCAGGGGCACCCAGTGACAGGACAAGGGGCAGTGGGTGTGAGCTGGAGCAGAGGAGGTTCCACATCAATGTGAGAAGGACCTTGTTCCCAGTGAGGGTGACACAGCCCTGGCAGGGGCTGCCCAGGGGGTTGTGGAGTCTCCTTCTCTGGAGATGTTTCAAACCCACCTGGTCATGCTCCTGTTTGACTTGGTCTAGGGGATCCTGCTGTGTCAGGGGATGAGACTGGATGATCTTTTGAGGTCCCTTCCAATACCTAATGACTGGATCTAGGGGATCCTGCTGTGAGAAGGGGGTTGGACTGGATGGTCTTTGGAGGTCCCTTCCCATCCCTAACGTTCTCTGACTGGGATGTCTGGTCCTGGGCTGGGCAGGATGAGCTCAGAGGTCGTTGCCAGCCTCAAGAATTCTCTGGTCAGGGCACTGGAGGTGCTGCTCCTGTTGTCCCTTTATGCCTCTCGCAGGCTGTGTCTGCAGCAGGGCAGTGGAGCCAGGGGGGGAGCGTGGAAAATCCCCGGCCCCTCGGGGACCCCCACAAGGCAGGGGCTGGCCCGTTCCCTCACAAACCCAGGAAATGGCTGCGGGGCTCTAGCTGCCCGTGTGTTTTGTGTCTGGGCCAGTTCCAGTCGTGGTCTTGGACAGGAACCGTGTCTGGTTTTGACACTTCTTTGTTTGGAGCCTCTGGGCTGTAAAACAAACATTTTAAATAATATTTATCTCCGTGTTCAAGTCTCTGCCCAAAGTGAGAGCCCGAAGCAGGGCTCTCTCAAAGCCTGGGGGAAGGAGGCTCCTGGCTTGGAGGCCACCAGATGCATTTAGACCCTTCCAGCAGCTGCGCTGGTGCCTTGTTTTAATTAGCCCCGTGTTTCGCTCACGGGCTCCCCTGTGCCAAGTGCAAGTCTCTCTGCTTGTGCAGTTTTGTCTCCTGTCTTTTTAACCTCAGAGCCCGTGCAGAAAGAACCACAGAATCACTGAGGCTGCAGAAGCCCCCTGAGCTCAGCCAGCCCAGCCCAGGACCTAAAATCACCCCAGCAGCCAGACAGCCACAAGCAGGCTGCCCTTCAACACCTCCAGGGATGGGGACTGCCCTGGGCAGTCCAGTCCAGGCTCTGATCACCCTTTCCCTGAGGAAGGGCTTCCTGACATCCAACCTAACCCTCCCCTGCCCTCTCATCCTGGTGCTGAATGTCTGGAAGGAGAGCCCAACCCCCACTTGGCTACCACCTCCATTCACGGAGTTGGAGAGAGGGAGAAGGTCCCCCTGAGTCTCCTCTTCTCCAGGGTCAACACCCCCAGCTCCCTCAGCCTCTCCTCAGCAGACTTTCCTGCTGATGGGACAAGGGGCAATGGGTGTGAGATGGAGTAGAGGAGGTTCCCCGTCAATATGAGAAGGACCTTCGTCCCAGTGAGGGTGATGGAGCACTGGAAGGGGCTGCCCAGGGGGGTTGTGGAGTCTCCTTCTCTGGAGATGTTTAAGACCCACCTGGCCATGTTCCTGTGTGACTGGATCTAGGGGATCCTGCTGTAGCTGGGGGATGGGACTGGATGATCTTTTGAGGTCCCTTCTGATCCCTAATGATTCTGTGATTCTATGATTCCAAAGATCGTCCAGTCCAGTCCCCCTGCCACAGCAGGATCCCCTAGGTCCAGTCATTAGGGGTTGGAAGGGTCCTCAGAAGATCATCCAGTCCAGTCCCCCTGCCACAGCAGGACCACCTAGACCAAGTCTAGCACAGGACCGTGGCCAGTGGTACTAGTCCCAAAGACAACTCCTCCACAGGCAACCATTTAGAACAAGCAAACAAACAGCAAAGCCAGTTCCTTGGTTCCGCTCAAATCCTGCTTCCCTCAGGTGACAGAACGTGTGGAAGAGCCAACACCACATGAGAAGAACGTCCTGAGGAAGGGAGAAGCCTCCTGTAAAAGCCCTGCCTTCAGCAGGTTGCTCGTTAGTTCCTGTGTGAACAACTAATCTTAAAACAAACTCTTGGCCAAGGAGGGGAAGGTGGGTTGAGCTCCAAGAGCAGAGCAGAGCCTCCTTGTCACCTTCTCCATGAAAATACCCAAGAGAAAGGGGCTGTCACAGGGACCCAGGCTTTGAGTCCAGATCTCCCCAACTTACAGGCTCCCCGCGGAGACCGGCTGCAGTGGGGTGTGTAGCGCTCGGCCGCGTCACACCCCGCGCCCCAGACCCCCTCTGACTGGTCATTACTGGGTGGTAGAGCAGTGGTCTGCTCCAAGGCTTCTCTCTTCCTAGCCCGGTGTGTGGCTGTCCTTGCCAGCGGCTCCTGTGCCAGCAGCTCTCTGGATTTCAGCTGGGCAATGGCTTTGAACTGGGCAAGAACAACCCTGGGGACCAGTATAGGGTGGGGACTGACTTGTTGGAGAACAGTGGAGGTGAAAGGGACCTGAGGGTCCTGGTGGCCAGCAGGGTGACCATGAGCCAGCAATGGGCTCTTGTGGCCAAGAGGAGCAAAGGCATCCTGGGGGGGGGGATCAGAAAGGGGTGGTTAGCAGAGAGAGAGAGGTTCTTCTTCCCTTCTCTTCTGCCCTGGTGAGACCACATCTGGAGTGTTGTGTCCAGTTGTGGGCCCCTCAGTTCTAGAAGGACACAGAGCTGCTGGAGAGAGTTCAGCGCAGAGCAATGAGGATGATGAAGGAGGTGGAGCACCTCCCTTAGGAGGAGAGGCTGAGAGAGCTGGGGCTCTTGAGCTGGGAGAAGAGGAGACTGAGGGGTGACCTCACTAATGTCTAGAAACATGTGAGGGGTGGGTGTCAGGAGGACGGAGCCAGGCTCTGCTCAGTGCCATCTAGTGATTGGACAAGGGGCAGTGGGTGGAAGCTGGAACAGAGGAGGTTCCATGTGAATGTGAGAAGGAAGTTCTTGCCAGTGAGGTTGATGCAGCAGTGGAACAGGCAGCCCAGGGGGGTGGTGGAGTCTCCTTCTCTGGAGAAATTTAAAACCCACCTGGGGATGTTCCTATCTGACTGTATCTAGGTGATCTGCTGTGTCAGGGGGACTGGACTGGATGATCTTTGGAGGTCCCTTCCAGTCCCTAACGACTGGGTCTAGATGATCCTGCTGTGGCAGGGGGATTTGACTGGATGGTCTTGCAACGTCCCTTCCAGTTCCTGATGTTCTATGACTCTGTGAAAAGCCTCTGCATGGCTGTCAGTGGTAGGGTCTAGTGAAACCTGGCCAGGACCATCTTGGAAATCAATAACGCTGCTTATTGGACCAGCTTTGAAATCAATAATGTCTGTGATTAGCAGCCTTGGGCTTCGGGAAGGCCAGGTGGCAGCTTGTCAGGAGCTGACACCAGCTTCTAACGCAGTAACGATGGTCCTTCGCTCCAGTTTGTCCTGCTCTCGCGATGCCGCACGAGCTACCACAGGGATGGCAACTTCCAAGGAGCTGGAGACTCCAGCTGCCCCTAAATTACTGGAGTCCTGGTGTTTATCTGTCATAATAAAAGGGTCTGTGCACAGGGGAGGTTTCGGCTGCAATTACAGCAGTGGCTACTACACCAGGCAACCAATTTAAGTGAATGGCTTCAGAGCCAGACGGTCCACGGGGAGTTGCAGCTCTGTTGCTTTTGAAGGAGCTGGTTGTTCCCAGACACCCAGAGCCCCCTCCCTTCCTCTCTGGCCTTTCTTTTGGATCTTGGGGAAGCTGCCCCCTCTTAGGGGTGACACTGAGTGCCAAGGGCTTGACCTCGCCTGTGGTCGCTGTAAATCACAGGGCGTCTGGTACTCAGACCTGGGTTCTCACCCGGGACCACACTTCACTGGGAGCAGCAGGGTTTGGGGGCTTGTGTGGGACACCCCTTGGCTCAGGGGTCTCCTGGCTGCTCCTACCCTGTGAGAGGTTTCAAACCCACCTGGACATGTTCCTGTGTGACTGGATCTAGGGGATCCTGCTGTGGCAGGGGGATTGGACTGGATGATCTTTTGAGGTCCCTTCCAACCCCTGATGATTGGATCTAGAGATCCTGCTGTGTCAGGAGGATTGGACTAGATGATCTTTCAAGGTCCCTTCTCATCCCTAATGTTCCATCTAACGTCCCCACAGACTTAGCACAGGCAGGAGGGAGGCTCAGCCACATGGGGATGCTTCACTGAGCATTGACCCTGTGCCTTTGACACTCTTACGGACCAAAGGTTATCTCTGTGTGGGTCTGCATCCTGTGCTCCTGACCACTGGCCCTTCCAGTTCTGCAGGAAGGGAAGGATCACCAGTGCCTACAAGCTCCACAAAAACACTTCAGTTCCAGCGAGATCAACCAGAGCCTCTATTCACACAGTCACAGAAAGGATTCCCCTGGCACCATGTCTGTTTAGCTGCTTCAGTTTTTAGTCACAGAACATCAGGGACTGGAAGGGTCCTGAAGCATCACCCAGTCCCATCCCCCTGCCACAGCAGCAGCAGCACCAGCTCTAAGATTTCCAGTTTCACAGGGTGCTCTTACCATCCCTTAGCCTGAGGTGTCTAACGCACCGCTCTGCTGAGCGCGAAGCGGTCAGATCGATGACAGGGACAGGGTTGTCCATGAACTGTGCAAGCACAGACACATTGGCTTGGGTCAGCGGTACTGTGGCCAGCAGGGCTAGGGTAGTCATCCTCCCCCTGGTCTGGGCACTGGGAGGCCTCCCCTCGAGTACTGGGAGCAGTGCTGAGCAAGAGATGGAGGGGCTGGAGCAGGTCCAGAGGAGCAACGTGGCTGGAGAAGGGACTGGAGGGAGAGGGTGATGGGGAGAGGCTGGGGGAGCTGGGGGTGTTGAGCCTGGAGGAGAGGAGACTCAGGGGGGACCTTCTCCCTCTCCAACTCCCTGAAGGGAGGCTGTAGTCAGGTGGGGGTCAGGCTCTTTGCCCAGGCAACCAGCACCAGGACCAGAGGGCAGAGCCTGAAGCTGCCAGAGGAGGGTTAGGTTGGATGTTAGGAAGCCCTTCCTCAGGGAAAGGGTGATCAGAGCCTGGACTGGGCTGCCCAGGGCAGTGGGGGAGTCTCCATCCCTGGAGGTGTTGGAGGCCAGCCTGGCTGTGGCCCTCAGTGCCCTGGTCTGGCCACTGGGGTGATGTCAGCTCCTGGACCAGGCTGGATGAGCTCAGAGGGCTCCTCCAGCCTCGATCACTCCGTGGTCCTGTAAAAAGGGACCTTTACATCGGCCCGCCCGCGTTTTCAGTGGTGAGTTAGGACACAAAGAGCCCTGTGTCCTGACAGACATCTGCACCCAGCTCAGAACAACCTGACATCATCTCCTTCACACTTCCTTGACGGTCTCTGTGCTGGGACCAGGCTTGAAGAGCTTTCGGTGCTCAGAGTGGGCTGTTCCCAGACCGATCGTGCGGGAGAAGGGGCTCTTCTAACAGGCGCTGCCGGTAAGGGAGAGCTCGAGGCTACGGGTCCCTTGGGAGGAAAGAGCAGCCAGGGGCTAGAAGGTTTTGCAACCGGGCTAGCAGGTGCACGGAAGGTGTTGCAATGCTGGACAGTCCTGCCCTCCTCAGGGCTGCAAATATTTTGTCTTCTCTTCCCTGCCCGGTGGTTTTATTGCCCAAGTGTGTTTTTGCTGCAGGAATTTCCTGCTCGTGTGGGGATGCAGGAGCCAGGACTTTCTTGGCTGCTGCCAAACCGTTGGATTCTTGCTGGAGCAGCAGAGGACAAACAGCAGTTAGGAGGTTGGCTCCTCGTACCTTCGTGCCGCTTCTAGGGTGAAGTCACCTCTTTGACACCACGAAGTCTGAAGGACAGGAGAGTTCTCCTGTTTGAATTCTACTATTTAATCTTTGTGAGATAAAGTCATAGAGCCATCCTGGCTGGAAAGGCCCTCCAGGGTCAGCAGGTCCAGCCCTCAGCCCAACATCTTCTAAAGATCTGGCCAGAATAGGGACAGAAGAGCAAATGCTTCTTCACTTGTCAAAGAATCAACAGCGCCCTAACCCCTAGGCTGTGGCATCAAGTGTCATCCAAGCATCCCATGCATCATTAATGTCTATAGATAGGTGAAGGGTGGGTGTCAGGAGGATGGAGCCAGGCTCTGCTCAGGGGCATCTAGTGATAGGACAAGGGGCAGTGAGTGTGAGCTGGAACAGAGGAGGTTCCACATCGATATGAGAAGGACCTTCTTCCCGGTGAGGGTGATGGAGCACTGGAACAAGCTGCCCAAGAGAGTTGTGGAGTCTCCTTCTAACAGAGATGTTTAAGACCCACCTGGACATGTTCCTCTGTGACTGGATCTAGGGGGGATCCTGCTGTGGCAGGGGGTTGGACTGGATGATCTTTTGAGGTCCCTTCCAATCCCTAATGTTCTGGGATTCTGTGATCATCATGTCTGGAAAGACCCCCAGGATCATCAAGTCCAGCCCTCAGCCCAACAGCTCCCTGTCACCTAGACCATGGCCACTCGGTCTTTAAAACCCTCCAGGGATGGGGACTCCCCCACCTCCCTGGGCAGCCTGTTCCACTGCCCAGCCACTCTCTCAGCAAAGAACTGCCTCCTAAAGAAAAGAACTACTTCCTAATAGTAAAGAACTGGTTCCTACAAGAACCTCTTCCTAAACTAAAGAACTAAGTCCTAAAAGTAAATAGCTTCTTCCTAAAGTAGAGAACTTCCTCCTAGAAGTAGAGAACTTCTTCCTGAAAGTAAAGAACTTTTTCCTAGAAGTAAAGAACTTCTCCCCACAAGTAAAGCACTTCTTCCTATAAGTAGAGAACTTCTTAAAGTAAGGAACTCCTTCCTAAAGTAAAGAACTTCTCCCTAAAAGAAAAGAACTGCCTCCTAAAAGTAGAGAACTTCTTCCTAGAAGCAAAGAACTTCTTCCTAGATATAGAGAACTTCTTCCTAAAAGTAGACAACTTCTTCCTAAAACTGGAGAACTGCTTCCTAGAAGCAAAGACCTTCTTCCTAAAGAACTACTTCCTAAAGTGAAGAACTTTTTCATGAAGTAAGGAACTTGTTCCCAGAAGTGAAGGACTTCATCCTAGAAGCACAGAACTGCTTCCTGGGTGCTTCTGTGGTGTGAGCGGATCATCCTGACCTACCAAAACACTAAAGGAAGCCCCTCACCTCTGGCTAGAAGCCACTTGCTGCAGGAGCCACCACTGCTGCCTGTCAGGAAAGCTGTTGGGGTTCCACCTCTGTGACCCGGGGGCGCAGAGCTCCGTGTTTCCAGCGGGAGCTGAAGGCGAGTCACTGAGCGCCCCGGGCAGCGCCCGGCGGCAGAGCCGGCGCCGTTGTTCGGCAGATGGATGTGGTGCTCTCTCGGCCACTGCTATTGTTGCTGAGGGTCACCTGCAGACGCAGAACGTTTCCCAGTGGGCACTTGACAGCAGCAACCTGGGTAAATGTTTTCCCTTACGCGAGCAGCGCCCCGGCAAGTCAGGAGCTGCAGTGAATAGCCGCGAGTCCCGGCGAGGACCACATTGTTCTCCGACAAAGACGGACGGGCTGCGCTGCTCCCTTGGGCGCCGTCCAACGGCGTCGCCACAGAGGGTGGGCTGGTGGAAGAGGTGCCTTCACGCGTCCGGGGCTTGCGCTGCCTTCTCCTCCGAGCGGCTCCAACAGACACGTTTGGTTTTCGCTACTTCGCGCAACGGAAGATAATCTAAGCGGACAGAACCCAGCGGCGTGGTCAGCTCGGAGAAGCCCATCCAGGGCCAAGAGACCTCTCCACACGTGCCACAGGGTGTTGAAGAGAAGTGAGACGGCAGGTCCCACAGAACCATTAGGGGTTGGAAGGGACCTCAGAAGATCATCAAGAAAGAGACCTTGTCTATACGCAGGCACTTTGACTGCAAGGATTTGTGTGCCCAGGTGGCCAACAAGGCCAGTGGCATCCTGGCCTGGATTAGAAAATGTGCATCCAGCAGGAGCAGGGAGGTGACTGTCCTCCAGAACTGGTTGGCCTCCAGAACTGGACCAAGTACCTTTTCAAAGAGTGGTTTCCAAGCAATTCCGTTTCCTGCATCGTTCTGTTGCAGAGGCAGAGGACTCCACTTGAGCACAAACTCCCATAAGACCCACAAAGCAGAGCTTCAAAAAGGTGTCAAAGGGAATTGGGACCTGTTTTTGCTTTGTTTTGTTGGCAGAGCCTTGGGATCCCTGTCCCCTCTAAATCATGTCTCTGATCGTACCAGTCGCTCACCAACTGCAGTGTTGGATTTATAGCAGAGGGGGTTTTTAGCCCAAACGTGAATGTTTCACATCAAACCCTTCTCAGACTTCAAACTGTTAGTTTCCAAACCACCCAAGACTCGCTGGTTGTGTGGGAAGGTTTCTGGGCTCTTCTTCTCTTGTCTACATGAATCTGAGTGGGAACTGACTTGGCCTGAGCCCATGTCCGGAGGCTTTATCCATCTCAGACAATAGACACCTGTGGACCTTGGAGGGCAAAGCTGACCAGGCTTCCACTGCACAAAGTGCTTCCTCATTTCTGACCTTTCTCTTACTGAGTCAGGAGCAGTGTTTACCCAGCAGGGCTTAGCTCAGGTCACACAGAGCCGCTGGCAGCTCTGAGACAGGTGGCAAAGTCCAAACTTCCAAGGCAGAGGCTGTTGTCTACCTGATGACTTCCATTCCCTGCACAGAATCGCAGAACGTTGGGGATTGGAAGGGACCTTGACAGATCATCCTGTCCAATACCCCTGACACAGCAGGATCCCCCAGATCCAGTCATTAGGGTTTGGAAGGGACCTTGAAAGATCATCCAGTCCAAACCCTCTGCCACAGCAGGATCCCCTAGATCCAGTTGCACAGGGACATTTCCAGGAGGGTTTGAAACATCTCCAGAGAAGGAGACTCCACAACCCCCATGGGCAGCCCCTGCCAGGGCTCTGGCACCCTCACTGGGAAGAAGGTCCTTCTCACACTGATGTGGAACCTCCTCTGTCCCAGCTCACACCCGCTGCCCCTTGTCCTGTCACTGGGTGCCCCTGAGCAGAGCCTGGCTCCATCCTCCTCACACCTGTCCTTCACATGTTGATCAACACCCATGGGGTCACTGCTCAGCTTCCTTTTTTCCCAGCTCCCTCAGCCCTTCCTCATCAGGGAGCCATCTTTGTGGCTCTGCACTGGGCTCTCTCCAGAAGCTCTGTGTCCCTTTGGAACTGAGGGGCCCAGGACTGGACACAAGATTCCAGCTGGGGTCTCACCATCGTGCTGGGAAGAGACAAGGGAAAAGTAGAAGAGGACACTTGGCAAGACCCCCATCTCTGAGCAGGGCTTTGGTGCACAGGAACATGTTCCATCCCCCTGCAGGTCCCTCCAACCCCTAATGACTGGATCTAGGGGATCCTGCTGTGGCAGGGGGATGGGACTGGATGACCTTTTGAGATCCCTTCCAATCCCTGATGATCTGATTCTGATGATGTTCTGGTGTTCTGTGACTGGATCTAGGGGATCCTGCTGTGGCAGGGGGATGGGACTGGATGACCTTTTGAGATCCCTTCCAATCCCTGATGATCTGATTCTGATGATGTTCTGGTGTTCTGTGACTGGATCTAGGGGATCCTGCTGTGGCAGGGGGATGGGACTGGATGACCTTTTGAGATCCCTTCCAATCCCTGATGATCTGATTCTGATGATGTTCTGGTGTTCTGTGACTGGATCTAGGGGATCCTGCTGTGGCAGGGGGATGGGACTGGATGACCTTTCAAGGTCCCTAACACCCTGTGGCTCTGTGGTATTTCTGGCACACACGATGCAAAACAAAACCTCACCTCCTCACACTAGCACTTCTCTGGTGCTGGGACACAGAGAGCAGTGAGAGTGGGTGGACCTTGCTGGCACAGCACAACCCTGGTTATGTAAAAGCTGTCCTGGAAGCAGTGAGAACGGGAACGAGCACGGTCGGGATTGTTCTTTCCTTCCCCACCCTCCCTCCTTCCTTCCCCCCTGCTGTCTCTACATAGTCCCAAGTCTGGTTGCACCCTTGGGGAGCAGCGATCCCTGTTATTGCTCCTGCAGATGTTCTGTAGCTTGGGAAGCTGGTGCCTGAGGATCATAGAATCACAGGACATTAGGGATTGGAAGGGACCTGGAAAGATCATCCAGTCCTGCTGTTGTGACAACAACTGCTTATTGTTGTCAGTTCTAGGCTCCTCAGTTCAAGAGGGATGTGGAGCTGCTGGAGAGAGTCCAGTGTAGGGCAACAAGGATGAAGGAGGTGGAGCATCTCCCTTATGAGGAGAGGCTGAGGGAGCTGAGGCTCTTGAGCTTGGAGAAGAGGAGACTGAGGGGTGACCTCACTAATGTCTATAAATATGTGAGGGGTGGGTGTCAGGAGGATGGAGCCAGGCTCTGCTCAGTGTCATCTGGTGACAGGACAAGGGGCAGCGGGTGTGAGCTGGGACAGAGGAGGTTCCACGTAAATATGTGGATGGTAAGGGTGCCAGAGCCCTGGCAGGGGCTGCCCAGGGGGGTTGTGGAGTCTCCTTCTCTGGAGAGGTTTAAAACCCACCTGGATGTGTTCCTGTGTGACTTGGTCTAGGTGACCCTGCTGTGGCAGGGGGACTGGACTGGATGGTCTTTCGAGGTCCCTTCCAATTGGACATGATTCTGTGATTCAGTGAGCTCACCCCTGGCAGTGGGGAGGAGCAGCCACAGGCTGCTCTACGGACCTGCCTGCGTGGCCTTGAGTTTTTGGAGCTCTCTCCCTTCTGAATCAGAGCTCTTGCCCTGCAAGTGCAAACCCAAAGCCTGTGTGCGAGGAGGGTGCAGGTCACGGACACCCCGGGGAGAGGCACTCGCTGAAATAAATGGCTTTAGCAGAGCAGCAGTGTTTGCTCTGCCTCCGCTGCAGCAGAACACGGAGCACCTGCACGGAAGGTCCTCGAGGTTAAGCAAACTGCACCTGGTCAAACGCCCCTGAGTCAAGAGGCAGCGCTGCTTCGCCACGCGACAGCGGGACCTGGCTGCTCTCCTGGGCATCAGAGCCTGGGCAGCCCCTTCCTTTGCACCTTGTGTCTGTCACCAGCAAAAGGGAAGCAAACGAAGGGCTGAAGTGACCCAGCCTGAGGGCAGGCTGCCAGAGCTGGGGCTGTTCACAGAATCCCAGGACATCAGGGACTGGAAGGGACCTCCAAAGATCATCCAGTCCCATCACCCAGCTACAGCAGGATCCCCTAGATCCAGTCCCACAGGAACATGGCCAGGTGGGTTTGAAATGTCTCCAGAGAAGGAGACTCCACAACCCCCCTGGGCAGCCCCTGCCAGGGCTCTGGCCCCCTCACTGGGAAGAAGGTCCTTCTCACATTGATGTGGAACCTCCTCTGCTCCAGCTCACACCCACTGCCCCTTGTCCTGTCACTGGGTGCCCCTGAGCAGAGCCTGGCTCCATCCTCCTGACACCCACCCCTCCCATATTTATAGACAATCCCCCTGGGGCAGGGGGACTGGACTGGATGATCTCTCGAGGTCCCTTCCAGTTGCTGATGTCCTGTGGCTCTGCAGACTACAGCAGGACAGCTTTAGATGCCTGTTAGAAACAAGCTCTTTACAATGTGGCTAGTGAAACACTGGAACAGGGTGCCCAGAGAGGTGGTGGAAGCTTCATCTCTGGAAGCACGCAAGGTCAGGCTGGATGGGGCTCTGGGCAACCTGGTCTAGTTGAACACATCTCTGCTCACTTGGTCCAGGTGGGATTGCACTAGGTGATCTTTCAAGGTCCCTTCCAACCCCTGGTGATTCTGTGATTCTAGACGACCTTTAAAGTCCCTTCCAGCCCAACACATTCTATGACTCCACATCCTGGGATTGTTGGGAAGAGAGGACTTCTGCCATCAGCTGAAGGGATGATCCAGCTCTGACTGTGGTGCCTTCTGCACCAAAGCACAGACCACCTCTCCACGCAGCCGTGTGCATCCAGAGCCAAACCTCTGCCTCTTTTGCTGTAGTGGGAATGACAGAGGCGTCTGGCACGGGGAGTATAAACCTTCCTTGGAAGCTCTGCTTTAGGAGAAGAGGCGTCCTGGGCAAGGAGTTCCGTGGAATTCTGTGGAAGACAAGGCGAGCAGTGCTGGTGAGTGAGAGCCTCTGCTGGTTGGTTTCCAAAAGCAAGACTGGTCTTAGGAGGGGAATGAGCAGAGCCACAGGGATGATGGAGGGAGGGGAGCATCTCCCTGCTGAGGAGAGGCTGAGGGAGCTGGGGCTCTGGAGCTTGGAGAAGAGGAGACTGAGGGGTGACCCCATGGATGTTGATCAGTGTGTGAAGGGTGGGTGTCAGGAGGATGGAGCCAGGCTCTGCTCAGGAGCACCCAGTGATGGGACAAGGGGCAGCGGGTGTGAGCTGGAGCAGAGGAGGTTCCACATCAGTGTGAGAAGGACCTTGTTCCCAGTGAGGGTGCCAGAGCCCTGGCAGGGGCTGCCCAGGGGGGTTGTGGAGTCTCCTTCTCTGGAGACATTTAAAACCCATCTGGCCATGTTCCTGTGCAACTGGATCTAGAGGACCTTGCTGTGGTGGGAGGATGGGACTGGATGATCTTTGGAGGTCCCTTCCGATCCCTAATGACTGGAGCCAAGGCAGGATTGGACATGGCACTTGGTGCCATGGTCTGGCCTTGAGCTCTGTGGTAACAGGTTGGACTTGATGATCTATGAGGTCTCTTCCAACCTTGGTAATACTGTGATACTGTGATCTAGGGGATCCTGCTGTGGCAGGGGGACTGGACTGGATGATCTTTGGAGGCCCCTTCCAACCCCTAATGACTGGATCTAGGGGATCCTGCTGTGGCAAGGGGACTGGACTGGATGATCTTCTGAGGTCCCTTGTGACTCCTCATGCTCTGTGCTGCAGTGACTGTTAGCAAGCTGTTCCCTGGTCTCATGTACCCTGTCACCTACTGGGGCTGTGGTGTCCACCTGCACTCTGAGATACACAGCAGTGATCCTGTCGTGTCTGGGAGAAGCTTTGGGAGGAGATGCTGGTCAAATCTGAAGCTCTTGCTCAGGGTAAGGTCAGGTTTAGGTAGGAGCAGGAGGCAGTCTCGGGGCTCTCTCTCAAAAGGACAACATTTGACAGACCCTCCTCCACACTTTGGCTTGGATGAGCTGTCTTAGAAGACTTCCACTGTGATGGGGAACATTCAAGCATCAGAGCTGGACAAGAAAGGCTTCGCTCCCCGTTAGGCTCCTTCCTTTTATCCCGAAGCTGCGCTCTGGGACATCTCCTCCTTAGTCCTTAGCCAAGTCCACCCGAAACGTTCATGCTCGAGGAGCCTGTCCAGGAACAAGTTAGAGCTACAAGGGCCACCGAGAGCTGTGGCTAGGGGAGCCTTTTTGCTTTGGGACTTCTAATGTCTGCCCTTCCAGCCTTGTGAGGGCTTCACAGTTCAAAAACAGAGCAGGAATGTGACAGTTGTCCTTATTTCGGCGCTAACGTTATTCATGCCTTTCTATTTTTACCCCTCTACAAAGCCAGCTTACAGTTCAGAGCTCAGCTGGGCTACTGCTGAGCTCAGCGGGACCACAGGCTCGGAGCTGCTGCTCTGAAGAAGCTGCTTCAGCCTCTTAAAAAGGGGGGCAGCAGCTGAGCTCCAAATTCTTCAGGAGCTGCTAGCAGGAGCTTGTCTGGAACCTTCCCAGTCAGGAAAAGGCTCCTGGCTCCTAGGTCTTGTTGACTTCACAGAACAGCAGGGATTGGAGGGGACCTCCAAAGATCATCCAGTCCAGTCCCCCTTCTCACAGCAGGATCCCCTGGATCCAGTCATTTGGGATGGGAAGGGACCTCAAAAGATCATCCAGCCCAGTCCCCCTTGGTCCCCTAGACCAAGTCACACAGGACCATGGCCAGACAGGTTTGAAACCTCTCCAGAGAAGGAGACTCCACACTCCCCCTGGGCAGCCCCTGCCAGGGCTCTGGCACCCTCACTGAACCCACTCTCTGTTAGTTCACGCTGGGTCTTTTCAAACCTAAAACCTCCCGAACAGAAGGCCCTGGAGCATTCCCAGGGGATTTAGTGCATTGCAGGATAAACAAAGGATGGAAAAGTGGAATCAGCACAAAGTGCCATCGGCTGTGAGCAGCTGGGGGTGCAGGAGTGCCTGAGTGACAACGCAGCGAGGGCTTCTCTTTCCTGACTGGGTAGAAAGACCAAAGCGCTGAACTCTCCTACATCCCAATGAAAAATGTGGCCTCATCAAGAGGAAAAAAAGACCCAGTCTTGTGGCTGCTGTGTTAATAGGAAAGGCAGGAGCTTCTAGCATTCAGGCTGCCCAGGGGGTTGTGGAGTCTCCTTCTCTGGAGACTTTTAAAACCCACCTGGGCATGTTCCTGTGTGACTGGATCTAGGGGATTCTGCTGTGTCAAGGGATTGGACTGGATGATCTTTCAAGGTCCCTTCCCATCCCTTATGATTCCTTCTCTGGAGATGTTCTAGTGTGACTTGGTCTAGGTGATGCTGCTGTGGCAGGGGGATTTGACTGGATGATCTTTCCAGGTCCCTTCCCATCCCTGATGTTCTGTGGTTCCATGGTTCCATGCACACGTGTGAGGTTGGGCTGTGTTTGGCGCTGCTGACTCTGTGTTAATCCGCAGCACTTGCCATCCAAGCCCAGAGTCCTGTGAAGTCTGTGCCGCTGGCTGAGGCCATCTCAGCAGCTCCTCAGTCTCTGCTGCGGGCAGCACCCCGCCGAGAAGAGCAGTAACACACCCAGCACAGCGGCGGGAGCGGGATGGAGCCAGCAGCTGCCACAGGGCAGCAGGGAGGGAAGGGAGAGGAAACAATGGCTTGAACTCCCCAGAGATTTGTGTGAAGGGAAGAGCTGGCACAGTCTGGGTGGGGAGCTGCTGGCGTTCCCCAGCTGCTGCTTCCAGCGGGAGGATTGTGCAGCAGCGCAGGCAGCGGCACAGAGAGCGTTTCCGTCCCGAGCAGGCAGAGCACAAAAATTAGGTCAAGATCTCATTGTTCGTGTTCTAGTCGCTGCTGGACTCTGCACAGGACAGGCCAAGCCAGCCAGGCTGCGCGGAGGTGGAGCGAGCTGCTGGGCAGGGAGGATGCGGGGCTGCTGCGCCCCTCGTAGCCACCAGCGCTCCCACGGTGGCCGGGGCTGCCGACGGGACCCGCGGCTCTCTCGCCGAGCCTGCCCGTCCGAGCCTGCTGCGGGGCGCTGCCAGCCGCCTGGAGGTGGTTTGCTCTTGGTTTGCTCCTCGTCACGGCGCTTCTAACGTCTCTTTTCCTTTCGAAGGCTGCCAAGAGGAGGCAGGACAGCCACCACGGTGGTACCTGCCTCTGCGCTGGGAATGGCTGCTCTTAGCAGAAAGGTTAGAAAGAAGTGGAAGGGAGGAGGGATAATCACAGAGGGATTGAGGCTGGAGAAGCCCTCAGAGCTCAGGCAGCCCACACCAGGACCTGACATCACCACAGCAGCCAGACCAGGGGACTAACAGCCACAACCAGGCTGCCCTTCAGCACCTCCAGGGATGGGGACTGTCCTGGGCAGCCCAGTCCAGCCTCTGATCACCCTTTCCCTGAGGAAGGGCTTCCTAACATCCAACCTAACCCTCCCCTGGCACCTTCATCCTGGTGCTGGTTGCCTGGGAGAAGGGCCTGACCCCCACCTGACTACAACCTCCCTTCAGGGAGTTGGAGAGAGGGAGAAGGTCCCCCCTGAGTCTCCGCTCCTCCAGGTTAAACACCCCCAGCTCCCTCAGCCTCTCCTCCTCATCCTTTCCCTCCAGTCCCTTCCCCAGCCTGGTTGCTCCTCTGGACCCGCTCCAGCCCCTCCATCTCTTTCTTGCAGTGAGTGCCCCCAGTACTCGAGGGGAGGCTCCACCAGTGCCCCGTCCAGGGGCAGCCGATGCAGCTTTTCACATCTTTTAAAATCTTTAAAAAAATCACAGGATCACAGAACGACAGACGGGTTTAGGTGGGAAGGGACCTTCAAAATCATCCGGTTCCAACCCCACAGCCCCGGGCAGGGACAGTCCCAGCTAGACCCGGTGGCTCAAAGCCCCGTCCAGCCTGGAAACAGGCAGCAGCTCGCTCTGGAGAGACGAGATGAAGGCGGCGGTTCCGCAGGAGCCACCGACACTGTGGAGATTTGCTGGAGGAGCGAAGCCGGCCAAGCCCTGCCCTCCCCTCCCCTCCCCTTCCCTTCCCCAGCGCAGCCGCCGGCTTGAAAGGAGACGGGGAAGTCGCTTCCAGTGCGAGGGGCTCTGTTTACACCTTCGCTGCTCACGGGGCGTTAATCCTCACTCTTGCCCTAAAAATAATCGGGATTTGAAATATGAGGTCGAGGGGACAATTTTCACACAAGCGCTCTCGTTACAGGGGAAACAGAAGCTCACCAGTGCCGCAGGGGGCATCTGCTCTGAGTCACAGAGCATCAGGGACTGGGAGGGACCTCGAGAGATCATCCAGTCCTACCCCCTGCCACAGCAGGATCCCCCCTAGATCCAGTCGCCCAGGAACAGGGCCAGGTGGGTTTGACACATCCCAGACTTGTTTCTTCCAAGTCAATCTGAAAGAGAAGGTTCTTGCAGTGATGGCACCACTGATGTTTGTTAGGTTTGTAATGAAAACAAACACCTCTGGCTTGAGTAAACACCAGCTTTTGGGCTGAAGGAATGAATCCCCTGCCTCAAAGGATTCTACTGATTTAGAAGAATGTGAGCTTTCACACTGGAGTCGGGCAAAGGGGCCAGCAATGGGCCCTGGTGGCCAAGAGGGCAAACGGCATCCTGGGGTGGATCAGAAAGGGGGCGGTTAGCAGATGGAGAGAGGTCCTTCTCCCCCTCTGCTCTGCCCTGGTGAGACCACATCTGGAGTGTTGTGTCCAGTTGTGGGCCCAGGAGGACACAGAGCTGCTGGAGAGAGCCCAGCGCAGAGCCACGGAGATGATGGAGGGAGGGGAGCATCTCCCTGCTGAGGAGAGGCTGAGGGAGCTGGGGCTGGAGAAGAGGAGCCTGAGGGGTGACCCCATGGATGTTGATCAATGGGGTGTCAGGAGGATGGAGCAGGCTCTGCTCAGGGGCACCCAGTGACAGGACAAGGGGCAGGGGGTGTGAGCTGGAGCAGAGGAGGTTCCACATCAGTGTGAGAAGGACCTTCCTCCCAGTGAGGGTGCCAGAGCCCTGGCAGGGGCTGCCCAGTGGGGTTGTGGAGTCTTCTTCTCTGGAGACGTTTCACGCTGCTCTGGTCGTGTTCGTGTGTGACTGGATGCAGGGGATCCTGCTGTGTAAGGGGGTTGGACTGGATGGTCTTTTGAGGTCCCTTCCAATCCCTAATGACTGGCTCTAGGGGTTCCTGCTGTGGCAAGGGGGATTGGGCTGGGTGATCTTTTGAGGTCCCTTCCAGTCCCTAATTTTCTGTGACTGGATCTAGGGGATCCCGCTGTGGCAGGGGGTTGGACTGGGTGATCTTTCGAGGTCCCTTCTAGTGCCTAGTGTTCTGTGACTCTGTGAGTGGATCTAGGGGATCCTGCTGTGGCAGGTGGATGGGACTGGATGATCTCTTGAGATCCCTTCCAATCCCTGATGTTCTCTGATTCTGTGAAGGACTCAAGAAGGCTTAAAATTTTCCCCCTAGTTGTGTTACTGCAACCAGCTGAGAAGCACCAGCGAAACGACACGTTAACTGCATCTAGCCAGGATCTCCCCAGCTCCTTGGGGACCGCTTTGCTTGACATGGGACTAGCCAGCAGATCCAACCTTTGCCCTTGTTCTAGAGATCTGATCCCTGTTACCTGGCTGCAGCAGGGCTGGTAATTAGTTCATAAATAAGGAGGGAGCTGCTCCCTCTGAAAGGTTAGATCTTGTGCTCCAGAGGGCTGTGGTCCCCCTAAGTGAAGCCAGACTCGGAAGGGGGATGTGCTCAGCCTGGAGGCGCTTTGCCCTCCCCGCATTTCCTCACCAAGTGCTGAGGTCAGCCCTCCTCGCTGGACCCCTGCTCTTGGCTTTGACTGGCTCAGCCCGGGAAGCCCTGCAGGGAGATGGGCACTGCACAGCACCTTCCTTTGTGGATGGAACCCCTGACTGCTTTGGGGAGATGCTGCTGGTTGTGTGGTTGTGTGTGAGGAGGGTTCTTCTCAGTGTCATCTAGTGATAGGACAAGGGGCAGTGGCTGTGAGCTGGAGCAGAGGAGGTTCCACGTCAATATCAGAAGGACCTTCTTCCTAGTGAGAGTGACAGAGCCCCGGAACAGGCTGCCCAGGGGGGTTGTGGAGTCTCCGCCTGGCCATGTTCCTGTGCAACTTGGTGATCCTGCTGTGGCAGAGGGATTGGACTGGATGACCTTCCCAGGTCCCTTCCAATCCCTCATGTTCTGTGATTCTGTGGAGCTCCCTGGGCCGAGCAGCAGCATCCAGGTGCTCAAGACCCAGCAGGCTCCCTCAGAATGAGTCACTGAATGGTTCGGATTGGAAGGGACCTGAAAGACCATCCGGTTCCACCCTCCCCTGCCACATCCAGTCAGATACAGATTCTATATGTTTATAAAATGTATAGATATATATTTTAATAGATGTTTATGTATAAAAGACATATTTATAAAATATATTACACAGTACGTATATGTGTATTAAATATATATTCATATATTTAAGTAGATATTTATCTTGAACTGTCACATCGTGCTGGGGGCTGCACACGATGCTCCCTTCCCGCTCGCAGGCAGCACTCGCGGGTCCCCATTCGGATCTGAGGAGCTTCCCGCTCCCTTGTTCCTTCTCCTCCCGCGACTGCACTGATGGCTCCGTGTTTCCCCGCAGGTGCCCCGCAGGCAGGGGTTGCGGGGCTCGGCTGTCTCCGCGGAGCAGCTGGGACCGCCCGCGCTGCTGCTGTGATAACGAAGCGACAGGGAGCGGAGGCGGCGGGTGAATGAGAGCTCAGTGACCCCCTCCCCACGAGGAACCGACCGCAAAGCCCCGCACAACCCCCGCAGCACCAGCAACGAGCGACTTCCGCCTGCGCGCCCCTGTCTCCCAGCGCCCGGCAGGGGGCGCCGTTGCTACGCAGCTGCGAGCGTCGGGTTGGGGGGGGTGGGGGGCGGATCTTCTCTGCGTGACCGCCCCGGCGAGGTGGAGGGGGCGTCAAGCGGGCGGTGGGACCCCGCGGTTCCTGGGGCAGGGCGGAGGGGGGACATGGTGACGGCCCCCCGGGATGCGGGGCTTCCCCGGGACCCCCCCTTTCTCCACCGTTAGCTCCGTCCCACGGCGGGAGGAGCGGCACCCCCCTCTCCACGCCCTCCGCCGCTTGCGGGTGCGCGCGTCACGCGTCCGCGCTCCCGCATTGGCTCCGCGTGCCCGCGTCACGGAGCTGCGAGCGGTGACGCAACGGCTCCCTCCGCTGTCATAAGGCTCTGTGTGTCCTTCCGCGGTGCTGCGCCCCGCGCATCTTTGCGCATCCGCAGCAGCGCAGAGCCCGCGGTGCTGCGCAGGGAGGTGCTGCGCGCAGTGTCTGGCTTCCGCGAGGGCGGCCGAACCCGCTGCTATCGAGTGTAAAAACGACTTGGCGGAGGGTAGCGGGCGAGTGTCGCAGTGGTGGGGGGGTATCTGCGCGTATTTCAGTCGCCTTACTCTCCCCTCTGCGCAGCCACCCTACGCGGACTGGGCGCCCCCTCGTTCCCCGCTGCGGGGTGGGTGGGTGCGGACCGGCCACTCAATGAAAAGGGGGGGGGGCTGACCCGCGTAACACCCGCGGCTCGGGATCGTCCCAGCTNCCGCGGGTGCGCAGCCGTGGGCGTGCCGGGGGCACCGCCGAGGCCGGCCCCGGCCATGCAGATGGAGGGGGCGGGACGCGGGCGGCCGTGACTCGGGGCCCCGGAAGAGCAGAGCAGCCCCCGTATAAAAACTACTGGGGACCTTCCGCGGCCACAACTACGGCAGCGCCGGGGACGGCGGCGGAGGGAGGCGGTGGCGAGCAGGACGGTGCGGGGCGGCCTCTGCCCCGACGGCTTCGGCGGCGCCTCTGCAGGTCGGCGCTTTCCCCTGCCCCGCAGCGCCGTGGGGCCCCGCCGGCTTTTCCTCCCGCGCCCGCTCTCCCCGCTCCGCGCTGTCGTTCCCACCCCGCGTCGCACTCTGTTTGCTTTTCCCCGCTGGAAGGAGAAGGAGAAGGAGAAGGGGGCGGTGGGCGCCTTCCGCGGGTGGAGCGGGGCGGCTGCGGGGTCCGGCGCCGGGCGCTGCTGGCCGCTCGCTGCTGCTGACCGCCCGCTTTTCCCTTCTCTTTGCCAGGCTTGGAGCGAGCCGTGGGGGCGACCAGGCGCCGGAGCGGGGCCATCGTCCAGCGCCGGGGGGGAGGCGGCGGCCGCGCACCATGGCAGACGATGAGAAGGCCGGCGGGAGTTACGCGGGAGGCGGCGGGAGCGCGCACTGCAACGTGCTGAGCTGGGAGCAAGTGCAGCGGTTGGACCGCATCTTCAGCGAGACCATCCCCATCCACGGCCGCGGCAACTTCCCCACGCTGGCCGTGCAGCCCCGGCAGATCGTCAGGGTGGTGCGGAGCCGGCTGGAGGAGAAGGGCATCGGCCTGCGCGACGTGAGGCTCAACGGCTCCGCCGCCAGCCACGTCCTGCACCAGGACAGCGGGCTGGGCTACAAGGACTTGGACCTCATCTTCTGCGCCGACCTCAAAGGGGAAGCAGAGTTTCAGACCGTCAAGGACGTGGTCTTGGACTGCCTCTTGGATTTCTTACCCGAGGGGGTGAACAAGGAGAAGATCACGCCGCTCACCCTCAAGGTAAAACCTTCCCCCCCGCGCCTGCGAGCGGGGAGCGGGTCATCTCCTCCCCTCCGGGGAGCGCGGGGCGCAGCTAAGGGGCGCAGCCCCCCTTCCCTGGGGACCGTGAGGGATTTGATTTCACCCCACGCTGAAAACCGAGGAGGAGTTTGGAGAAAAGCCCCTGCCCTGGGTTTCCTCAGGATGAATCCTCTTTCCCCCCTCCCTGCAACTGCCCCCCTCTCCGACATGACCTGACCCGGGCTCTGTGTGTGTGCGTGCGGGGGTGTGTGTGTGTGTGTGAGTGTGTGTGTGCGCGCGGGGCGCTGCGGCAGCTCCCTTGGCCGGACCCGGCTGCGGGGAGCTGGGCTGGGCACAGTCGCTGCGAGAACGAAGCCCCCTGTGCTCCACACTCGCCTTCTCCAGCGCCGAGCGCCCCGGAGGAGAACCGGCTGCCCTCCTCGGGGAGCCACCTCGCTCGGCTAAATTAGGCTGGGTGCCAGATGCCCTTAAGGGATCCTCGTCGTGGAACGCGCGCTGAAAGAGGAGGGTTGAGGCGAGTGAGGGCTCGCTGAGGGTTTCCCCGTGGTGAGGAGGGAGAGGAGTGGGAACAGGAACAAGAGGTATCTTGGCCGGCTGCAGCGGTGACCTTTGCGCGTGGGCGCGCGGCGTGCGTGCCGTGGGCTTCCAGCATGGATGCGTTTAGCAGCGACTGAAAGAAGCGGCGCTGCCAGCTGCGCCCCTTGCGTGACACAGTCCCAGCAGAGCTCCCTCCTCTGCCACCCCTCGCGCTCTCGCACGAAGCGGTTCGCGTCTGCTGGCTCCGTGAAAGCCCCGTCTACGAAGCAGAAGGCTGTGCAGATGGTGCCAGGGCTGGGGGGGATGTCTTCCGCGTTCTTCACTTGCTCATTTCGCCTTTCCGATTCTAGGAGGCCTACGTGCAGAAGATGGTGAAAGTCTGCAACGATTCTGACCGCTGGAGTCTCATCTCCCTGTCCAACAACAGTGGCAAAAACGTGGAGCTGAAATTCGTGGACTCCCTGAGGCGGCAGTTTGAGTTCAGCGTCGACTCCTTTCAGATCAAGCTGGACTCCCTGCTGCTTTTTTACGAGTGCTCCGAGAACCTGATGACTGACACTTTTCACCCGACTGTCATCGGCGAGAGCGTCTATGGGGATTTCCAGGAAGCCTTTGACCACCTCTGCAACAAGACCATCGCCACCAGAAACCCGGAAGAAATCAGAGGAGGTGGTCTGCTGAAGTACTGCAACCTCTTGGTAAGGGGCTTTCGGGCTGCCTCTGAGGCCGAGATGAAGTCCCTGCAGAGGTACATGTGCTCGAGGTTTTTCATTGACTTCTCAGACATCGGAGAGCAGCAGAGAAAGCTGGAGTCCTACTTGCAGAACCACTTTGTGGGATTAGAGGACCGCAAGTATGACTATCTCATGACCCTCCATGGCGTGGTGAACGAGAGCACGGTGTGCCTGATGGGACACGAGAGGCGGCAGACTCTGAATCTGATCACCATGCTGGCCATCCGGGTGCTAGCCGAGCAGAACATCATCCCGAACGTGGCCAACGTCACCTGCTATTACCAGCCGGCTCCGTACGTAGCAGATGCCAACTTCAGCAATTACTATATCGCCCAGGTTCAGACGGTGTTCCCCTGCCAGCAGCACACGTACTCGACGTGGCTGCCCTGTAATTAAGAACTGAAACCAGCAGACCCGCTGGGGGAGACCCGGTGCCTCAGACGTAGGAAGGGGCAAGGCGTCCCTTTTGAAACGGGGTGTTTTGTGCAATGATGATCTGCTCTAGTTTCTCAAGCCTGGGGGGGAAAAGCTTGCGGCTCTCGTAATAAATCAGGGGAGCACGATCGAGGAAAGAACCCCAAAGTGATCGAGTCCTACCCCAGAGCACAAGAGGCCTGTCGCGAAAAGCAACCAGCTTCCCCGCAGTGAGAGAGGGAGGAGCGCTCGATGACAATATGGGCTGGCGGCACGCGCCCCCATAGCTTTGGCGTGGGAGAAGGTGGGGAAAGCCTTATTCTTCTTTCTCTTCTTGCTCTCTAGAACGGGATCAGCAAAAGGGAGACTAGGAAAGACACAGAAATAATAATAATAAAAACAACCCCCCCAAAAAACCAACAAAAACAGGAAAAAAAAAAAATCATTTAAAAAAAAAAAAGAGCTATCTCTATATATTCAGGAATTAAAGAGAGTTAGAGGCATAAAGCAGAGACAAACCGAATTAACATGTATAGTGGGAATTTTTTGCTGCGTTTGGGGCTTGCGGCAAGTGCCGGCTACGGACTGACCGTGTAGAACGTTCCGCTTGCTTGACTAGAAGGCTTCACGAGCAGCAGCTTGCTCCAAGTGAACGGTAGCGGGGTGGGGTGCAGCTACCCAGCCAGCCAGGAGCAGAGTCCGTTATCCCCAGCTCTGTGAGCGTGTGACTGAGCGAGTGAGTGAGTGCCTGCCTCGCGTTTTCCAGCTGTGCGAGTGCAGGAAAACCAGCTGTGGCAAGCAGAAGCATCCTCAAGGACCAAAGATTTCACAACTAAGTTATCCGAGGAAAGGAGATTCCACAGAGTGTATNAGAATATATGTATAAATATATATATATATGAAAGAGAAAAGAGAGATGTTGCTGTATTTGTAGACCCCTCCCGTAATCAAAAGTGCCTGACGCCTTCCTAACGCTCAAGGTGAGGGCGCAAACAGACCCCCCAACGCAGAGGCGTGGGGCTGGGCCGCGCGTGTTGTGGCTCCATCAGGGAGCCGGGGGTTAAAAGCGAATGAAACAGCAGCAAGGGGAAAACCCACCTCCAGCCGCAGAAGGTCGGAGGAAGCGGTGGAGGAAGCGCCCTGTGGCGGTGTCTTGGCTGCTGGCCGAGACAAGGTGCCCGCGTTGCGTCTCGGCTCGTACGGAGCCGGTGTGGTGCCGAGGGGGGTGTGTGGTCTGTGTGTGTGTGAGCACTGGTGGCCCTCAGAGCCAGCCGTGTCCTGGGCTGCAGCGACTGCTGGTTGAGGGAGGTGATTCTCCCCCCTTCCCCACCTCTACTCTGCACTGGTGAGACCCCACCTGCAGAACTGGGTCCAGTTCTGCAGTCCCCAATATCAGAGGGACACAGAGCTCCTGGAAGGTGTCCAGAGGAGAGCAACTCAGAGGGCTGCAGCACCTGCCCTCTGAGGACAGGCTGTGCAGGTTGGGGTTGTTCAGCCTGGAGCAGAGGAGGCTCCCAGGTGCCCTTCTAGCAGATTTCCAACATCTGAAGGAGGCTGTAAGAAAGACGGGGGAGGGCTTCTGACAGGGGTGGGAGTGAGAGGCCAAGGGGAAAGGGTTCCAGCCTTGAAGAGGGGAGATTGAGGACATGGGGAACCAATTCTTTGCTGTGAGGGTGTTGAGATGCTGGAACAGGTTGCCCAGGGCAGCTGTGGCTGCCCCATCGCTGGCAGTGTTGAAGGGTAGGTTGGCTGGGGCCCTGAGTGACCTGCTGTAGTGAAGGTGCCCCAGCCTGTGCAGGGGGGCTGGCACTGGGTGCTCTTCCAGCTCGCTGCCAACCGCAGCCGCCCCGTGATGCTGTGTGCCCATGTCGGAGGTGCCCAGCTCTCCCTCCACACACACGCACTAACCACTGACGTGGTCCAGGACAAGAAGATGTAGCAGCCGGAGGTGGTGCCGCTGTAGCGCTTGGTGTTTACCCGTTGGCAGCAGCATGTCCCAGGGCACCCAGCAGGGATGGTTTCACTGGGTCTCTCTGAACTCGGAGTAGAGGAACCAGTCAGGTGGGGTCCAGCAGTGAACTCGGCGGGTCCCTAGTGAGCCACGAGGACTCCGCAGACGCAGGGCCAGGCGAGTGGCTGCTGTGGTGTCGTCGTCCTTCCAAAAGCCCCCTCCTCGTACTGTAACGCCCTCTGACACTGAACCCACTGGCGTCGTGACTGCATCCCTCCGTGCTGTGTAATCCAGTGGAGCGTGGATCCAAGAGAGCTTTACTTACCCCCTCCCCACCCCGGCAGCTCCAGAACGTCGTAGTAGCTGGTGATTTGAACACTAATTGTTGATATTTAAAGGAGTCTTTTTTAACAGGATGCGGTCACGCGTTCCAGGACCACTAGCATTGAGCAAATGTGAAATGAACCCTTTTTAAAGAGTGTTGCACGACTGCTTAAGATTATATTTTATATATATATATATTATATATATATTTTTATGCGAATATTAAAAACATCTTTGATCTGGTTGTCACACTGCATTTGCCATGTCAGAACTGTACTCTGTGTGAAGTGGGGTCGCTTTGACCGTTGGAACCATTCAAACTGTTCACGTGCACTTCCTCTCCCCGGAAAACACCGGCGGGGAAGTAGAACGGAAACCAGCCGCCGCGGAGCTGACCGCTGCTGTTGTTGGCACTTCAGTGGCACCTCTGAAGGGCTTCGGTTCTTCCTTGGGCTTTGGGAGTCTGATGACTTGATGTCGGTGGGGGGATTGGATTAGATGGTCTTTGCGGGTGCCTTCCGGTCGGGCTGCCCAGGGTGGTGGTTGAGTCCCCATCCCTGGATGTGTTGAAAAGTCTCTTAGACGTGGTGTTGGGGGATCTGGTTTAGGGGTGACCTCGTAGAGTAGGGCTGATGGTTGGACTGGATGATCAGAAGGACCTTGTTACCAATGAGGGTGCCAGAGCTCTGGAAGGGGCTGCCCAGGGAGGTTGTGGAGTCTCCTTCTGTGGAGACATTTCAAACCCACCTGGGCGTGTTCCTGTGTGACTGGATCTAGGTGATCCTGCTGTGGCAGGGGCGTTGGACTAGATGATCTTTCGAGGTCCCTTCCAATCCCTGATGATTCTATGATTTTCCACCCTGAATGATTCTGTGATTCTGATCCCTAATGTTCTGTGATTCTGTGTCATCTAGTGACAGGACAAGGGGCAGTGGGTGTGAGCTGGAGCAGAGGAAGTTCCACATCAGTGTGAGAAGGACCTTCTTCCCCGTGAGGGTGCCAGAGCCCTGGCAGGGGCTGCCCAGGGGGGCTGTGGAGTCTCCTCCTCTGGAGACGTTTCAAATGCCCCTGGCCCTGTTCCTGTGCGACTGGATCTAGGGGATCCTGCTGTGGCAGGGGGATGGGACTGGATGATCTTTTGAGGTCCCTTCCAGTCTCTAATGTTCTGTGATTCTGTGCCTGAGGGATGCTCACCTCCAATGTTTTTGCTCTGTTTTCTTACTGAGGTGAAAGAAGGAGTGAGAGGAGTGAAGGGCTTTGAGAATCTAATGGCTGAGGGATGTTTTGCTCCAATATTTTTGCTCTGTTTTCTTACTGAGGTGAAAGAACAAGAAGGAGTGAAGGGATTGGAGGCTTTTCCAGGCGATCTGGCTGCTAGTGGGGGCAGGGCAGGACGAGTGTCCTGGCGGGGTGCTCGCCCCGCGCAGCCGGGGAAGGGACGTCTATTTTTGTCGTGCTTTGTACTGCTTTTTTCGCTCTGGAGGCGATGGGACAGCAGCAGCCCGGTTTGTTTACTGAAGCACCTTCCCCGGGAGCCCTCGGGAAGCGCCGGGGCCGGTTCCTCTCCGCAGCAGGCTCGGCCCCATCCCGCTCCGCTTGCCCGACGGATCCCGCCCTGCCGAGCGCGGCCGCTCTTCCTCCTTCGCGCTGGCTCCGGGGAGGGTCTGCTCCAGCGGAAGCTCCCGGGAGGGCTGGGGAAGTAGGATCAGCTGGTGCTGTGGTGTCTCCTCTCGCCACAACTATGTGCAGCAAACACATGAGTCACCCGCTCTGCAGAAGGGCTGGGGATCTGCAGCAGCGCCGCGGCGCAGAGCGCTCCCCGGGCCCGATGGATTTGCCCTCCGAAGGACCCTATCCTTGCCCGTTCGTTTTCCCTTGCTCGAAGGGGAGGCTCCGCCCGGCTCTCGACTTCCCTGCGTTTTGCGTTGCTTTGCTGTTTTCTTTCGGAAGTGGTGGCCAGCAGCTAGCCCCCTCCGGAGCGCCCGCGGCAGGGCTCGGAGCCACCCGCACCTTTCAGCGGCCCTTGCCCTGCGCTGCCCATAGGATGTGGTTTGACAGATGCTGTGGTGGGGGGACTGGGCTGGAGGGTCTTTCGAGGTCCCTCCCAATCCCCGATGAGTCTGTTCTAGAGCTGTTCCGGAGCTGGTTTGCAGGTGGCAGTGGTCCTTTGGGGGAGCTGGTGGCGCTTTGTTTTCATTTGTGACTGGTAGCTTGGAAGGGACCTGGGGGTCCTGCTGGCCAGCAGGATGGCCAGGAACCAGCAGTGGGCTCTTGTGGCCAAGAGGGCCAGTGGCATCCTGGGGTGGATTAGAATGGAGGATGGTTAGCAGATGGAGAGAGATTCTTCTCCCCCTCTACTCTGCCCTGATGAGACCACATCTGGAATCTTGTGTCCAGTCCTGGGCCCCTCAGGTCCAGAAGGACACAGAGCTGCTGGAGAGAGCCCAGCGCAGAGCCACAGAGATGATGGAGGGAGTGAGCATCTCCCTGCTGAGGAGAGGCTGAGGGAGCTGGGGCTCTTGAGCTGGGAGAAAAGGAGGGTGACCAGGGGTGACCCCATGGATGTTGATCAATAAGAAAAAGGGTGGATGTGAGGAGGACAGAGCCAGGCTCTGCTCAGGGGCACCCAGTGACAGGACAAGGGGCAGCGGGTGTGAGCTGGAGCAGAGGAGGTTCCACATCAGTGTGAGAAGGACCTTCTTCCCAGTGAGGGAGACAGAGCCCTGGCAGGGGCTGCCCAGGGGGTTGTGGAGCCTCCTTCTCTGGAGATGTTTCAAACCCTCCTGAACATGTTCCTGTGCAACTGGATCTAGGGGATCCTGCTGTGTTGGGGGGGTTGGGCTAGATGATCTTTTGAGGTCCATGCTATTCCCTAATGTTCTGTGATCACAGAATCATCAGAGTTGGAAGGGCTCTAGAGCTCTAGTCTAACCCCCGACTAAAGCAGGATCATGGAATCACCGAGCATTAGGGTTTAGAAGGGACCTGGAAAGATCATCCAGTCCAATCCCCCTGCTACAGCAGGATCCCCTAGACCAAGTCACACAGGAACATAGAGCACATGGCTGCGTCCAGGTGGGATTTGGGTATCTCCAGAGAAGGAGGCTCCACATCTTCCCTGGGAAGCCTGTGCCAGGCTGTGGAGGGGGATGGGACTGGATGCTCTTTTGAGATCCCTTCCAATCCCTAATGACTGGATCTGGGGGATCCTGCCGTGGCAGGGGGATGGGACTGGATGATGTTTTGAGGTCCCTTCCAATCCCTAATGACTGGATCTGGGGGATCCTGCTGTGGCAGGGGGATGGGACTGGACGCTCTTCCGAGGTCCCTCCCCATCCGTGATGTCCTGTGACTCCCTGAGTGTTTCCTCTCGCGAGGCAGCAGAGCCGCGTCGCTGTTTCGCTGCCGTGGCCGAGCGTTGGCCACCAAAATAAAGAGCGCAGAGCCCACGGGGAGGGCAGGAGCAGAGGCTGCTCATCCCGCGGCGGCTCCGCCGAAGCCCCGCCGACCCCTGCAGCCCGGGGGGGTCCGGTGCCGATGTGCTTCCCCCCCGGTCTCCTCAGGAGCGCTGCCTCCTCCGGGCGGCCGCCAGCGGCTCCTCGGTTCTCTCCTGGAACGTTCCGACCACGGGCTGGGTCACAGGCGCGGAGGGGAGAGAAGGGGCTGATGGAAAACAGGCTTGGACGAGGGACCAGCTTGTGGCTTCTGTTTACAGCGTCCGATATTTGGATCCTCTCTCCTTCGTCTTTTGTCAATAAAAAAGAAGCTGTTTTTCCTACGGGTCCGCGTCTGCTGTCTTCCGTGTCCGAAACGACCCTGGCCGGCTCCTGCGTGACTACCGAGCTCGCTTTCGTTCCAGGGAGGACAAGGGCAGCCCTTTTCCGAGAGGAGCAGCGCAAGCCCGGCCACCAGCCAGCCGCCTGGGACCGGCTGCAGAGGAGCTGCCCCGGCCGGTGCCAGCGATGCTCTCCCGGGCGCTGCCGAGGGTCCAACCCGCTCCCCCCGCGACGCAAACGGCGCTGCGGCAGCGCTTGTGCTGCCTTCCCAGTTTAGGTCCTGGGAGCAGGGCTGGCGGCTTGGCGACCAGGGCTGGCAGCTTGGTGACCAGGGCTGGTTCGTGCTTTGCAAATAGAATCACAGAACAGTAGGGATCGGAAGGGACCTCGGAAGATCATCCAGTCCAGCGCCCCAGTCACAGCAGGATCAAAGGGCATCAGGGATTGGAAGGGACCTCGCAAGACCATCCAGTCCAACCCCTCTGCCCCAGTGGGATCCCCTAGATCCAGTCATTAGGTTTTGGAAGGGACCTCGAAAGACCATCCAGTCCAACCCCTCTGCCCCAGTGGGATCCCCTAGATCCAGTCGCACAGGAACACATTTCCTCCACTAAGGGGTTTGTAAGGGAGACAGACGATTTTACAGCTGCACACTGACAGCGCTGAGCAGCCTCCAGCCCTAGAACAGCCTATAAAAAGGTCTCTTGCTGTTTCATCTCCTGCCCGTCCTGCTGGGCTCGAGCAGATTTGGATATTGGAGCCGTTTCAAACCTTCCTGGCCGTGTTCCTGCACGACTGGATCTGGGGCGTCCTGCTGTGGCAGGAGGGCTGGACTGGATGATCTCTCGAGGTCCCTTCCAACCCCCAATGCTCTGTGATTCTGTCTGGGGTGCTGCTCCCTGGCCATGAAGTCAGGGTTGTCTGGAGCAGACGGGTGCTGCTGGGGAGCAGGGATTCACAAGGCTCTTTGGTTCAGCTGCTGAATCATAGAACCACAGAATCATAGAATCATCAGGGATTGGAAGGGACCTCAAAAGATCATCTACTCCAGTCCCCCCACCACAGCAGGATCCCCTGGATCCAGTCACCCAGGAACATGGCCAGACAGGTTTGAAACGTCTCCAGAGACTGCCCCAGCTCAGGTCACACAAGGTGCTGCACTGCAGGCTGTGTTTCTTAAGGAGGGAGGGGCAATCAGGACTGGGGAAAAGGAGGGCTGAAGCGGAGTGTGAGAATGGGGATCACCTGAGTGACTGCACCGTGGGACAGCTGGAGACAAACTGATAAAGCAGGAGAGGAGACTTCTTAAGTGGTAGAGCAGGTCTGAGGTGTTCCCTTGTGTTTCCTCTGCTGAGATGGTTCCAGTCAGAGAAGCTGTTGCTGCTGTACCCCATGTACCCCAGGTATGAGGTGGGGACTGAGCTGTTGGAAAGCAGCAGAGGAGAAAGGGAGCTGGGGGTCCTGGTGGACAGCAGGATGGCAAGGAGCCAGAAATGGGCCCTGGTGGCCAAGGCAAACAGCATCCTGAGGTGGGTCAGAAGGGGGGTAGTTAGTAGATGGAGAGAGGTTCTCCTTGCTCTCTGCTCTGCCCTGCTGAGACCACAGCTGGAATCTTGTGTCCAGTTGTGGGCCCCTCAGTTCCAGGAGGACACAGAGCTGCTGGAGGGAGTCCAGTGCAGAGCCACAGGGATGATGGAGGGAGGGAGAGCACCCTTCTGTGTTCCTGTGTGACTTTATCTGCTGTGGCAGGGGGTTGGCCTGGATGCTCTCTCGAGGTCCCTTCCCACCCCTAATGACTGGATCTAGGGGATCCTGCTGTGGTAGGGGGGTTGGCCTGGATGCTCTCTCTCGGTCCCTTCCCATCCCTAACGCTCTGTGATGCTGTGACATTAGCTGTGGCAGCCGTTATCATCTCTCCAGACTGGTTTCCACCGACAGTCATTAACCTCCCATGGAAGTCTGAGGCATCTCTTTCCCCAGCAGGTATTTCCCAGCTTTGCAAGCATCTGGCTGTTGGCAATAACCCCCCAAAGGGTGGCTACTGTTGGACCCCTTCTATCGCAAAGACCACTCAGGGGGTTTTAGCTTCTTAGCAAGAGAGCATCGTGTCTGCAGAAGCATTTCCAGGGAGGAGCTGAAGGCGTTGGCCTTGGCCTGCTGCAGACCAGGACTGTCCCGCTGATGGGGATGCAACAGCAGGGGAGCTTTTACAGGCTGCTTCTAGGCTGGAGGCTGCTCCGTGCTGTCAGTGTGCAGCTGCACAATTGTCTGGCCCCCTTACAATCCCCTCACTGGAGACAGACAGCGAGGCTGTTCTGCATCGTCCTCTTGCCCAAGGGCAGGATCAACTGTCCTAAAACTCATCCTTATGGTGCGTTTGCAGCCGGAGCCAACGAGGAGCCAACGTGTTTTCTTGTGTCAGACCCTTCGAGCAAGGTGGCAGAACGTTGGGTTGTGTTGGTTCCTCCACCCCTAGAGTCCATGAACCTGGATGATCTTTTGAGGTCCCTTCCAATCCCTGATGTTCTGTGAGTCTGTGATCAGGGAGATGCTCCCCTCCCTCCATCACCCCTGTGGCTCTGCGCTGGGCTCCCTCCAGCAACTCTGTGCCCTTCTGGAACTGAGGGACTCCGAGCTGGACACAAGATTCCAGCTGTGGTCTCAGCAGGGCAGAGCAGAGGGGGAGGAGAACCTCTACTAGATCTAACAGACGCCAGCCCTGCGGTCTGCCAGAGCAGCCAGAGCTTGTCAGCTGTTGCTGTTCCCTGTGGTGACAGCGACAAAAATAGCAGGGGCTGTCATGCGGAGAACGTGTGCGCGGTGGCCGGGGATTTCATCCCCCAGCCAGGAGCTCTGGGGCCGTGGTGGTGGAGCGGCTCCAGCACTCGCGTCACTGGGGCTGGACGTATCAGGAGAGCGAGGAGCTCCGCTTGCCGTGCTCGTTCGGGAGCCCTTTGAGCATCCGAGCCACAGACGCGTCGTGGAAAAATGACAGCTTGATAGAAACGTGAGTTAGAACTTGGGGGGAGCAAGGGTCGAGGTGGAGGCACAACTGGGGTGTCCAGCCAACTCCAGTGGGAACGCTCTCGTCCTTCTCATAGACGGTTGTGTAGAGCGAGGAACTCCTGATCGCAGAGACACAGAGCATCAGCGATGGGAGGGGACCTCGAGAGGTCACCCAGTCCCATCCCTCTGCCACAGCAGGATCCCCTAGATCCAGTCATTAGGGATGGGAAGTGACCTCAAAAGACCATCCAGTCCAGTCCCCCTTGAAGTCAGTGAAGGGAGCAGTTTGAAAAGACTTTTGTGGGGCACGAACACTACGAGAGGAGAAGCACCAGGAGAGGAAGAGCCCCGATGCATCAGACAACGCTGTAGGTCTGCGGGTGTACAAAGACCATCGGCGCTTGCCTAGGTGGAGTGACCCGTGTCCTGCTGCCGTGGGAGGGCTGGAGGAGCTGGAGGGCACACAACAGCTCTTCGTTATCTGAGTCGGTCTGTCGGTGTCGTCTCAGATGAAGACACAGAGTGTTGAAGGTCCCAGCTTTTCAGAGACACAGAGAGCGCGACAGGCTTCTCCGCGGCAGCTCCTTCCTCGACCGGCGAGGTGCTTAGTCAGAGCACAAGTGCCTGTGCTCCTCTCAGCCCACGCAGACACGGCGAGCTGGTGGTGCCAGTGAGTCAGAGCTGCACGTGGTGCCTGGTGGCTCTCGTGCTGGGGTTTGCTCTTCCCTTCAGAAAAGGTGCTCCCCCGGTCTGCGTGGGCGCCAGGAAGATCACAGAGCACTGGGGTTGGGAGGGCCTCGAGAGATCACCCAGTCCAAGCACCCTGACACAGCAGGATCCCCGAGATCCAGTGATGTAGGAACATCTCCAGGTGGGTTTGAAATATCTCCAGAGAAGGAGGCTCCACAACCCCCTGGGCAGCCCCTGCCAGGGCTCTGTCTCCCTCACTGGGAAGAAGGTCCTTCTGACACTGATGTGGAACCTCCTCTGCTCCAGCTCACACCCACTGCCCTTTGTCCTGTCATTGGGTGCCCCTCAGCAGAGCCTAGCTCCATCCTCCTCACACCCACTGATCAACATTTGTGGGGTCTCCCCTCAGTCTCCTTTTTCCCAGCTCCAGAGCCCCAGCTCCCTCAGCCTTTCCTCATCAGGGAGATGCTCCCCTCCCTTCATCATCCCTGTGGCTCTGCGCCGGATCCTCTCCAGCAGCTCTGTGTCCTTCTGGAGCTGAGGGGGCCCACATCTGGGTACAAGATTCCAGCTGTGTTCTCATCAAATTAAGTAGCTGATGTGGGAGTTTGTTTGTCCCCACTACAAACTCTAGGAACACACTGAAGAAGTCTCCATCTTCTACAGAATCACAGAGCATCAGGGACTGGAAGGGACCTCAAAAGATCATCCAGCCCGACCCCCTGCCACAGCAGGATCTCCTAGATCCAGTCACACAGGAGCATGTCCAGGTGGGTTTGAAATCCTTCCAGAGAAGGAGATTCCACAACCCCCCATGGCATCTTCTTTGGGTTTTAGGGAAGGGCAGATGATCTCTAGAGGTCCTTGGCAGCCTCAACCATTCTTGTGCAACTGAGCTCCTCAACCCACAACAGAGCAGTGTCTGAAAGATCTGGTTGCCCCAGGGCAGGAGAGAGCCTGTGCCCAGAGAGCCCTTGCACAGAGCCCTGTGGCTGGGGCCAACCCCCAGGCAGTGGGAAGCCAAGCTGGAGCAGCAGGATCCTGAGAACATACCCCATGAATCCCACCCAGGGGACTGCCTGCAGACCCTCTGCAGCCAGACTCAGCAGAGCCCAGCACTGCAGCATGTCTGGCAGCAGATGGATGCTGATGCCGGTCCTCCATCCCCAGGCTGGTCACGGCCTCGTCCCAGCCCCAAAAATGCTGCCTTCTGCCAGCCAGCAGTTACTACTGTTGTATCTGGACCCGAGCAAGAGGCTCAGACTTTCCTCCAGACACAGGGGGCCACTCTGGAGTTACACTGGAACCGCACCAAGGTCTCTGAGATCAGAGTCTGGCAGTGGGTGAAGAGACACAGAAATAGCTGCTGATCGTGGAAAGGAGGAGGAAGAATTTGTCCTGGGCTGGGCTGGGACAGGACAAATGGGAAGGTTCAAGGGGCAGTGGGTGTCAGCTGGAGAACAGGAGGTTCCACATCAATGTGAGAAGGACCTTGTTCCCGGTGAGGGTGCCAGAGCCCTGGCAGGGGCTGCTCAGGGGGGTTGTGGAGTCTCCTTCTCTGGAGACATTTCATTTCTTGGGCATGTTCCTGTGGGACTGGATCTAGGGGATCCTGCTGTGGCAGGGGATGGAACTAGATGCTCTCTCAAGGTCCCTTGCTACCCCCGATGTTGTGTGATTCTGTGACTCATGAGAGTAGATGGTCTCAAAATACAGCCAGTCCTTTCTGAAAGACTTGTGTGACTCATTTACTGAATAAGAGGCGCGTTCGTTCGTGTTTGTCATCTGAGCACAAATATAGAGAGAGGAAAGGAAGCCTGAGCTTTCCAGATGAGAAACCTGGACGAGACAACAGAGGAGGTTCCTCGGCAATGTCAGAAGAACCTTCTTCCTGGTGAGGGTGCCAGAGCCCTGGCAGGGGCTGCCCAGGGGGGTTGTGGAGTCTCCTTCTCTGGAGATGCTTCAAACCCACCCGGCTATGTTCCTGTGGGACTGGATCTGGGGGATCCTGCTTTGGCAGGGTGATTGGACAGGATGATCTTCTGAGCTCCCTTCCAATCCCTAAAGTTCTATGGTTCTGTGATCCTGGCTGGAAAGAATCTCCATCATCAGGTCCAGCCCTCAGCCCAACAGCTCCCTAACCCCCAGCCCATGGCCTCGAGTGCTCTAACTACTCAGTTTTTAAACCCCTCCAGGGATGGGGACTCCACCACCTCCCTGGGCAGCCTGTTCCTGTGCTCAACCACTCTCTCAGCAAACATCTTCTTCCTAAGACCCAGTCTAAACCTCCCCTGATGTAACTTGAGGCCATTTCCTCTCATCCTACCATTAGTAACTGGGAGAAGAGCCCAGCACCAGCCTGGCTACAACCTCCTTTGAGGGAGCTGTAGAGAGCAATGAGGTCTCCTCTCAGCCTCCTCTTCTCTAGACTCAATCACCCCAGGTCCCTCATCATGAATCTCTTCACTGAAGCTCTCCAGGCTGGAAGGATGGGGATGCTCCAGCTGTCAAGAAGACGTCTGTATCGGCGTGGACCCGATGGGCTGAGCCCCTGGAGCCTCTGCTCCTCAGGGCAGGAGGTGACACGCTCCCTTGGTGCTCCACAAGGAGCACGGGCTGGGATTTATCACGTCAGCTCTGAGCCCCTTCAAGTGAGACGTCTCCCCCCTCTCCCAGCTGAAATTAGAAAGTCAGATAGAAATTAAGCTTCTTTAAAGGAAGAAAAATGACCCAGAGAAATAGAAGAGAAGCCCTGAGATGCAGAGAGATGCTGCTTGGAGGCGGTCCAGCCTAAGAACAGACCCAGTTGTGTTGCTCGGCCGCGGGGACGGGCTCCCGTGGTGCTGGACAAAGAGCTCGATTCACTGGCCGTGGCCAGGGAGGATATTTTTGATATTTCATCCTTCACACCGGAGTCGAGACGGTGATTTTCTACCTGATTTGAGATGAAAAAGAGGCGCTTTTGTGGCCACGCAGGGGAGGCGCGGGATGGCTGGACTGCAGTGTGGGCCAGTGGCCTTTCCACCGGATTGAAGTGCTTCAGCCAGAGGATGCTCTGCGGGAGGAGCAGAGCTGGGGAGGCTGCCAAAGCCCCCTGAGCTCGACCAGCACAGCCCTCCCTTTGCAGCAGGATAACTGCAGAAACTAGCCCGGTCCCTTCTGTGCTAAATGCAGCCACGGAATGGTTGAGGCTGGAGAGGAACCCCCAGGTCACCCAGCCCAGCACCTAACAGCACCACAGCAGCCAGACCAGGGCACTCAGAGCCACAGCCAGGCTGTCCTTCAACACCTCCAGGGATGGGGACCCCACCACTGCCCTGGGCAGTCCAGTCCAGGCTCTGATCACTCTGTCCATCAGGAAGGGCTTCCTCACATCCAGCCTAACCTTCTCCTGGCACCTTCAGGCCCTGCCCTCTTGTCCTGGTGCTGGCTGCCTGGGAGAAGAGCCTGACCCCCACCTGACTACAACCTCCCTTCGGGGAGCTGGAAAGAGGGAGAAGGTTCTTTCCAAGTCTCCTCTCCTCCAGGCTCAACAACCCCAGCTCCCTCAGCCTCTCCCCATCAACCTTTCCCTCCAGTCCCTACCCTGGCATCATTGCTCCTCTGATGGCCCCGTTGATGTTGATCAAGATGTGAAGGGTGGGTGTCAGGAGGATGGAGCCAGGCTCTGCTCAGGGGCACCCAGTGACAGGACAAGGGGCAGCAGGTGTGAGCTGGAGCAGAGGAGGTTCCACATCAGTGTGAGAAGGACCTTCCTCCCAGTGAGGGTGCCAGAGCCCTGGCAGGGGCTTCCCAGGGGGTTGNGGTTCCACATCAGTGTGAGAAGGACCTTCTTCCCAGTGAGGGTGCCAGAGCCCTGGCAGGGGCTGCCCAGGGGGTTGTGGAGTCTCCTTCTCTGGAGACATTTCAACCCCTCCTGGGCTGTTCCAGTGTGACTGGATCTAGGGGATCCTGCTGTGGCAGGAGGGTTGGACTGGATGATCTCTCAAGATCCTACCCAATTCCTAATGTTCTGTGAATTTGTAATTCAGAAGTAGTGTCACTGCTTTTGCCACAGTTCCTTGAACTTCTCTTCAAGTCACAGAATCACAGTGTCACAGAACATGAGGAGATTGGAAAGGACCTCTGAAGATCATCCAGTCCCATCCCTCTGCCACAGCAGGATCCCCCAAATGCAGTCATCAGGGATTGGAAGGGACCTCAAAAATCCTCTGCCACAGCAGGATCCCCTAGATGCAGTCACACAGGAACATGTCCAGGTGGGTTTGAAACATCTCCAGAGAAGGAGACACCACAACCCCCTGGTCATATTCAAACATCTAAACTCAGCTCTGATGAAACTAGTAGACAAGGTGGGATCGTGGTGGAGCTAAGGAGGACAAAGCAACTCACAGAACCTAACAGCTCTGTCTCCTGGTCACCTTCAGAAGTCCTGAGCATCAGGACTAGCACTTCTTCAGGTTGTGTGGTGCCATCCAGATGTAGCTCTACCCTCTGAAGAGAAGGTCCTCCTTGTTTGAGGCTCCTACTGAACTCCAAAGCTAGTCTCCCCCAGGGCAGTTCCTTCAGCCTGGCACTTCTAGCGCTGCCCCTTTAAACTTGGGAGCCAAAACCCAGAGGCACCAGTAGTTAATTACAGCTAATTACAACTCTTCCCTTCGCCTCCTGCAGCCGCTCCCTCCCTTGATCTCGCGGTCCTCTCCGTCTGCCTCCCGAGTCCTGGGGAAGACGCCTGCTCTGTGAGTCCTTCTGCCTCCTGTGAAGTGCCAGAGGTGATGCCGGGTGGGTTAACCCCCTGCAGCTCCCTCGAGGGGGGTTGCAGAAGGTGCCAGAGGTGATGCCGGGTGCGTTAACCCCTGCAGCTCCTTCGAGGGGGTTGCAGAAGGTGCCAGAGGTGATGCCGGGTGGGTTAACCCCCTGCAGCTCCCTCAAGGAGGTTGTAACAGGGCAGCTGCTGCTCTCTTCTCCCAACTTACTGGTGGTAGGACAAGGGGGAATCGCCTCCAGTTGCGTCAGGGGTGACTCAGACCAGGCAGTGTTTCTCTACGATTGAGAGCTTTCTCCTCTGTTTGGAATTTTTCTTTCTAAGACTGAACTTTGTTTTCACCTGACTTTATAATTTCTTTTGGGAGGGGGGAGGCTTCTGACTTGAAAAAGCCTGGAGCTGACGTGCTAAACCCCAGCCTGTGTGTAGCTGCAGTGCCTCTGCCTTGTGGTGCACCAAGGGAGCGTGTCACCTCCTGCCCTGAGGAGCACAGGCTCCAGGGGCTCAGCCCATCGGGTCCACGCCAACACAGACATCTTCTTAGCCATCCCCATCCTTCCAGCCTGGAGATCTTCAGCAAAGAGATTCGTGATGTAAGATGAGGGAACTGGGGTTGTTGAGTCTAGAGAAGAGGAGACCTCACTGGTCTCTACAGCCACCTCAAAGGAGGTTGTAGGGAGGCTGGTGCTGGGCTCTGCTCCCTAATCACTAATGATAGGATGAGGGAGATGACCTCAAGTTGCATCTGGGAAGGTTTAGACTGGATCCTAAGAAGAAGGTCTTTGCTGAAAGAGTGGCTGGGTGCTGGCACCTGCTGCCCAGGGAGGTGGTGGAGTCCCCATCCCTGGAGGGGTTTAAAATAAGTAGCTGGAGCAGGTGAAGCCATGGTCTAGGGGTTAGGGAGCTGGTTCCAATATGCAAAGTGAAGCTGGTTCTTGGTTGTGGGTGTGAGCTGGAGCAGAGGAGGTTCCACATCAGTGTGAGAAGGACCTTCTTCCCAGGGAGGGTGTCAGAGCCCTGGCAGGGGCTGCTCAGGGGGGTTCTGGAGTCTCCTTCTCTGGAGACATTTCAAACCCACCCCTGGCCGTGTTCCTATGTGACAGGATCTAGGTGATCCTGCTGTGGCAGGGGGCTGGGACTGGATGATCTCTCAAGGTCCCCTCCAATCCCCAATGTCCTTTGATTCTGTGATTTTATGTTTGGAAAATATTACCCTGGCTCTTCATGCAGTCTGCAGGGATGTTTTGTCTCTCAGTAGATGATGGAGCTGGACCGGAGTGCTCGGAGGAAGAGCTGGACTGCACTGAGTGAGCTGTGCCCAGCGCTCCTATTCCCGTTCCGTCATCCACGGAGCGCTAAGTAGCAATAACATCTGTGCAGAGGATGATTGTCTTTCCCAGTTTCCAGTGGCAGAAGGCACTGATTTTCCCCTCTGTTCTCAGCGTGAACTCCCTCAGCTCAGATTCTTAGGTGCTGCCCTGCTAAATTAATCCTCGGGTCCTGCGGGTCCACATGTCCGAGCAGAGCGGCTGCGGCCAGCGGTAGCTGCATCGTGTGTGCCCGCAGGGGGATGGAGAGCATCCAGGTGAGAGCTTCATCTGGGCATCTTCAGAGTTTGTTGGGCTAGAGAGTGCTCAGGGTCCAGTTAGAGCCTCTGTGATGGCCATGTTCCTGTGCCGCTGGATCTAGGGATCCTGCTGTGGCAGGGGGACTGGACTGGATGATCTTTGGGTTCCCTTCCAGTCCCTAATGACTGGATCTAGGGATCCTGCTCTGGCAGTGGGACTGGGTGATCTTTTGAGGTCCCTTCCCATCCCTAAGGATTCTGTTCATCCCCTGCCATCAGCCAGTTAGACGATGGGATTCCTAAAGGGTCACTGGAGGGGACAAGAGATGGGATTTGCTTTCCCTCCCCAAGAGCTGAAATGGAGAAAGAATCACACTGGAAAATCAAAGGACAACAGAAGACCAGATGAAGGCAGTTTTCTGCCCCAAAGGTGCCACTGGCCTTCCTGAAGTGTTTTGAACCTGGTGCTTGGCTGAAGGCGGTTGCAGGCTCTGCTGGCTGGTCGCAGCGAAGAGCTGCTGGTCGTGAGACAGCTTCTCATCCCTCATGCAGGCTGCAGCCTCCTCTCCTCTTGGGTTCTGCTTGCTGTGCTGATAAAAAGCCCTGTGCCAGCAGATCTGTGCTGGCAGCAGCCCCCAGCCAGATGGCACAGGCTGGCCTGCAGGGCACCCAGAGTGCAGCCGTGTGCCAGGGCCACGCACGGGTCACCCGGCTCCTGGCGAAGCAGCAGCAGCAGTAGGTTTGCAGCATGAAGGCAGGAAACCAGGGATGTGGTTCCAGAAGCAAATCTAGGGGTCAGATTGGCTAGTGAGTGGCTGAGAGTGCAATGTGCTCTGGTGGCCAAGAGGGCCACCAGCATCCTGGGGTGGAGCAGAAGGGGGTGGTTAGCAGATTGAGAGAGGGTCTTCTCCCCCTCTACTCTGCCCTGGGGAGACCCCATCTGGAATCTCGTGTCTCTGGGCCCCTCAGTCCCAGAAGGACACAGAGCTGCTGGAGAGAGTCTAGCGCAGAGCAAGAGGTTGATGAAGGGAGTGGAGCATCTCCCTGCTGAGGAAAGGCTGAGGGAGCTGAGGCTCTTGAGATTGGAGAAAAGGAGACTGAGGGGTGACCTCATTAATGTCCATAAATATGTGAAGGGCGGGTGTCAAGAAGATGGAGCCAGGCTCTGCTCAGTGACATCTAGTGATAGGACAAAGGGCAGTGGGTGTGAGCTGGAGCAGAGGAGGTTCCACATCAGTGTGAGAAGGACCTTCTTCATGTTGAGGGTGCCAGAGCCCTGGAAGGGGCTGCCCAGGGGGGTTGTGGAGTCTCCTTCTCTGGAGATATTCAAGACCCACCTGGATGTGTTCCTGTGCAACTGGATCCAGGGGATCCTGCTGTGGCAGGGGGATTGGGCTGGATGGTCTTTCAAGGTCCCTTCCAATCCCCAACGATCTGTGATTCTGAGAGCTGGATACCTCACCATGCAGTCTTCACTTTCATTCTGGCCAAACTGGGACAACTGGGTTATAAATCTAGTCAGACAAGCTTCTTCTGCAGCCGACAGGAGACCTTTCAGAGCAGCTGGGAAAGCAGGTAACCTCCACTAAAAGTAGAGTACTTGGTGCTCCAGGCAAGTGTGTGGTGTGAGATAAGGTGGATGCAGACCTCGGGACATTGAGAGATGCTTCAGAGAACGTGTTCCAACCAGTTTACTGCTGGGAGGAAGGGACTGGTCATTAATAGCAGCAACAACAACAATATCATAACAATAATCATTACATAAAGATTAAGGTCACTTGTAAAGGTTTTAGCCTCTAAACAAATAAAGAATGAAGCCTGGCATTTTGTTAGAGCTGCTGGAGGGACCCCAGCACAGAGCCATGAAGATGATGAAGGAAGTAGGACACCTCCCTGATGAGGAAAGGCTGAGGGAGCTGGGGCTCTGGAGCTTGGAGGAGACTGAGGGGTGACCTCATTCATGTCTATAAATGTGTGAAGGGTGGGTGTCAGGAGGATGGAGCCAGGCTCTGCTCAGGGGCACCCAGTGACAGGACAAGGGGCAGCGGGTGTGAGCTGGAGCAGAGGAGGTTCCACATCAGTTTGAGAAGGACCTTCTTGCCAGGGAGGGTGCCAGAGCCCTGGCAGGGGCTGCCCAGGGGGTTGTGGAGTCTCCTCTGGAGAGGTTTCAAACCCACCTGGCCATGTTCCTGTGTGACTGGATCTAGGGGATCCTGCTGTGTTGGGGGGACTGGACTGGATGATGTTTCGAGGTCCCTTCCAATCCCTGATGCTCTGTGATCTCCACTAACCCATTTGCACGGCTCCTTAGACATTAACCACACTGTGCTCCGCGATGAAAGGAGGTGTCATGCATCCAGCTGGAAGTCTTCTTCCCTCCTTTGGCTAGTGCCAAGTCCTCAGCTGCACAGCGTGTTCTTGTGTGTGAGCTGGAAGGTCAGAAGGAACTCCAAGAGTTGAATCTGCCCCTTTGTTATTGCCTGGGCAAGAGTGTTTGCTTCAGGTGATGGAACTTATCATCTGCAGGTTGAACATTCTCCCCTTTGGCTGACACTGATGCCTGTCACAGACCCCACATCATCAGGGATTGGAAGGGACCTCAAGAGATCATCCAGTCCAACCCTGCTCCCACAGCAGGATCCCCTAGATCCAGTCACAGAATCCCAGAGCATCAGGGATTGGAAGGGACCTCGAATGATCACCTGGTCCAGCCCCCCTGCCACAGCAGGATGCCCTGGATCCAGTTGCACAGGAGCACGACCAGGAGGCCACGTTACCAAGTTACTAAAGATTTGTGTGTATCTGCTGTTTTTCATCCCAACCTTGGGTTTAGTTTATTGTTTTTAGCTTATTGTCACTCTTGTTTAGTCTGGACACATGAGATGATTATTTTGAACAGTCTTTGCTGCTGTTTGCTTATTGTTCCATCCTGTTTGGCAGCACGGTGCATGATACAGTGCAGGGGCTGTGACAGCACAGGCAGCCAGCGACAGAGCGAGAGGGAATGGCTCGGACTCCAACAGAGGGCTGCACATCCCCAGATGGTTTTTCACTGAGAAAAACCCTGTATTTTTCGTGTTTGTCCTGCTCAGGCTCCTCCCTTCCCCTCCGTTCTCCCCCACGTGGATCTGCAGGTTCACACGCTGGGCGCTCGAGCGCTGAGAAGTGCTCCCCCGGCTTCGTTTCCCAAAGGTTGTCATGCAATGAGCTCTGGATCCCCTGTGATTAAGGAGCTGACCCCAAACTGTGCTTCATCTTCCCAGCCAAGTGCTCTGGCAGGAGTGTGGTGTCCTGGTCCTGGACGGAGCCTGCCGAGGCAAGAGCAGGGGTTTAGCGGGGGGTCAGGCAGCGCTGGGTTTCCAGAGCCTGGGGCGATCTACTGCAGGGAAACCTCTCTGGAGCAAGGACAGCAGGAAGGTGTTGCCCTCGCGCCGCTGGAACAGGACCTGTGGTCTCAAAGATGCATGGAGACCCCCGGATGGCTCTGAACCCGCGGGGGTCCGCACTGTCCCCGCACCGTTCCCGCAGCCCTGCTGCTGGCAGGGCCGAAGCCGACCCCTCCCACTGTTCTCTGATCCAGCTGGAGGCCAGCTCCGCGTCTCAGCGTCTCTGTCCTGGTTCACATCACCCCCCTTTATTCCTTCCTGGCAACCACACCGAGCAAGAAGAGGGCCGTTTGAGACCCAAAGGCTAACGTGGCACCGAGGTGGTAGTGGGCACCGGCACTCTGTAGGAAACAAGGGCTTCTTTGAGGGGGACGCTGAATGAACGGTAACGGGGGCAAGTGTGGGCAAGGACACCCTCAGGTAATGGGATAGGGTGGGGACTGACCTGTTGGAGAGCGGCGGAGGAGAAAGGGGCCTGGGGGTTCTGGTGGCCAGCAGGGTGGCCAGGAGCCAGCAGGAGCAGGAAGGCGATTGTCCCCCTGCACTCAGCACTTGTGAGACCGCACCTCGGGTACTGTGTCCAGTTTTGGTCACCGCAGTACAGGAGGGACATTGAGGTGTTGGAACTAGTCCAGAGAAGGGCAACCAAGCTGGTGAAGGGGCTGGAGGACATGAGCAGAGGTTGAGGGAGCTGGGGTTGTTTAGTCTGGAGAAGAGAAGACTGAGAGGGGACCTTATTGCCCTCTACAACTACCTTAGAGGAGGTTGTAGCAAGGCTGGTGTTGGGCTCTTCTCTCCAATTCTATGATTCTAATGATTCTAATTAGTGATGACAGGACGAGGGGAAATGGCCTCAAGTTGTGTCAGGGGAGGTTTAGATTGGATGTTAGAAGGAAATTCTTTACTGAGAGGGTGGTTAGGCGCTGGAATGGATTGCCCAGGGAGGTGGTGGTGTCACCATCCCTGGAGGTGTTTAAGGAACGAGTGGATGTGGTGCTTGGGGATGTGGCTCCCAGGTGACCTTCTAGCAGCTTTCCAGTCTCTGAAGGAAGGGGGCTACAGGACAGCTGTGGGAAGGCTTCTGCAAACGGGTGGTAGAGAGAGGACAAGGGAAAAGCGTTCCAGCCTTGAAGAGGGGAGGAGGTTGAAGTTGGCCATGAGGAACTAGTTCTTTTATGTGAGGTTGCTGAGATGCTGGAACAGGTTGCCCAGGGCAGCTGTGGCTGCCCCATCGCTGGCAGTGCTGAAGGGCAGGTTGCCTGGGGCCCTGAGTCACCTGCTCTAGTGAGAGTGTCCCTGCCTCTGCAGGGGAGCTGGAACTAGATGATCTTTAAGGTCCCTTCCAGCCCTGGCTGTTCTCTGATGGCTTCCATCAGCAGAAGGCCAATGAGATGGTCAAGAACCTGAGGCATGTGACCTACTGGGAGAGGACTGAAGCAGTTGCATAGTGTTATACTGTGACCTTATCCCCCTTGTCTCTGCCTGGGAATCAGATTGCACGAGAACCGTGCAGCGCCCCGGCGCTCCTCATCCTCTGCAGCGCTCGTGACCCTCTACACCAACACTTGTGTCCTTGGGCTTGACGTGAAAACAACCCCCCGGTTTTTGGGCGGTCTGGATTTCTTTAACCCCTCCCGTGGTCCTTCCATCCAATTTCCTCAAGGTCAGTCTTACTTTCCACTTGAAAAACACTTTTAAATATGAAAACATGGTTGTCAGTAGAAGTCATTCCTGCGCAGACACTTCCCACAGCGAGGAAAATAGGTGGAAGAGCAAATGCAGGAGGGTCAGCTGTGACCTGGAGGCTGCGAGAAAGACGTTTCTTTGCTGCCCCTTAGTGTTGTGTGTGACTGGGTCTGGGGGATCCTGCTGTGGCAGGGGACTGGACTGGATGATCTCTCGAGGTCCCTTCCCATCCCTAATGACTGGGTCTGGGGGATCCTGCTGTGGCAGGGGGACTGGACTGGATGATCTTTTGAGGTCCCTTCCCATCCCTGATGATTCTATGTAGGTACAAACCTGGGCAGCCAGAAGGGTTACTCAATGAACAACCCTCTTAATGTTGGATCACAGAACATTGGGGATTGGAAGGGACCTTGAGGGATGATGGAGTGGAGCATCTTCCTGCTGAGGAAAGGCTGAGGGAGCTGGGGCTCTTGAGCTGGGAAAGAGGAAAACTGAGGGGTGACCTCATTCATGTCTATAAATGTGTGAAGGGTGGGTGTCAGGAGGACGGAGCCAGGCTAAATCCCCTGAGTGACAAACTCCCTGGGGCTGCTCTGTGGTTGCAGCCTGCAGCGTTTCCAGCGCTGAGTTCATCCATCTGGAGCCGCTTTCACTCTCATCTCAGCCCAAACTCGTCTGGCTGTGGTGGGCAGGCTGTGGTTGTAAAGTCTCCCCTCTGAGATAATGCTCTTCCTCACAATGTTTGTGTGTAGATGCAGAGCATCCTGCTACTTGAGCACTAACCCTGGTGGTTCCTTGGCTTCCTGGTGCTGAGGTGGGGTGGTCATGGGCAACCACTTCATTACTTATGGTAAAGGAGGAAGGAAAAACGTCCTGTATCTCCCTGTGGTTTCTTACTGATCTGGTTTGTAAGCAGGGGGAGACCAGCTTGGTCTAGGGGGTCCTGCTCTGGCAGGGGGATGGGAGTGGATGGTCTTTCAAGGTCCCTCCCAATTTCTTGATGGTCTGATGATGTTCAGTGACTGGATCTAGAGGGTCCTGCTCTGGCTGGGGGATTGGACTGGATGGTCTTTCGAGGTCCCTTCCAATTTCTGATGGTCTGATGATGATGATGTTCTGTGACTGCATCTAGGGGATCCTGCTGTGGCAGGGGATGGGAGTGGATGATCTATTGAGGTCCCTTCCAACCCCTGCTGTTCTGTGACTCTGTGAGAACAGAAACACTAGCCTCACGTTTTTACATCTTGGGAAATTTCATTTCCTTGGAAAAGAAGCTAATTGAAAAGGAGAGGGGCTGAGTGACATCTGGGGCTGGCTAGTGGCCATGTGAAGGGTGGGCCCTGTGCTTGCACACAGCACCAGTCCCCCACAGAAGACTCCAGGACATCCCAGGGAGCCCAGGCAGAGCAGACAACCCAGCCTCCGGAGCTGTGCTCCGCAGAGGACGACTCCTAGCTCTTGTGCAGCGAGAGAGGCAGCCGCAGCTGAAGGCTTCCCGCTGCAGAAGCTCTTCTCCAGCCCTTGCCAGCTCTGCCCTGGAAACTGACTGCTGAAACGCTTCTGCCAGCTGCAGCTGCACTCGGGGGTGGAGAGCCAGAGGGGACCTCTCGGTGGGATGAGAATGGGAGCAGAAACTATTCTGTGGTCTGGCAGCGGCGGCTGCAGGCGATGGCGCGGGACCAGCACCGGGCGTCTGCCACGGGGCAGCAGTGGGTTACGGCCCCGGGGCAGGGCAGGGGAGGAAGGTTCTGCACCAGGGGTACAGGATAGGACTCTTGAGTTTTGCACAGAATGACTGAGGCTGGAGAAGCCCTCTGAGCTCTTCCAGCCCAGCCCAGGACCTGACATCACCCCAGCAGCCAGACCAGGGCACTCAGGGCCACAGCCAGGCTGCCCTTCAGCACCTCCAGGGATGGGGACTCCCCCACTGCCCTGGGCAGTCCACTCCAGGCTCTGATCACCCTTTCCATGGGGAAGGGCTTCCTGACACCCAACCCAACCCTGCCCTGGCTGATTTATTGGAGTGTTTCATCTGGAGACCTTGTGGAGGAAGGCTGTGAGGGAAAGAATTGCCCACATACTTTACTGAGCTCTTGGGTGTCCAGCTGGGTCCTGCACTTGGGCCACGACAACCCAAACCAGTGCTGCTGGAAGACTGCTCAGAAACCCGGGGGCTAGTAACTGATCATCAGCTAAATAAGAGCCAGCAGTGAGCTCAGGTGGCTGAGGAGGACAACAGTGTCGCGGTCGGTGTCAGGAACAGTGTGGTCAGCAGGAGCAGGGAAGGGGCTCTCTCCTCGTGCTCAGCACTGGCGATGCCTCACCTCGAGCTCTGGGNAGGGCTTCCTGACACCCAACCTAACCCTGCCCTGGCTGATTTATTGGAGTGTTTCACTTTTGGACACCTCAACAGAGAAAGACCTCGAGGTGCTGGAGGAGGGAACAAGGCTGAAGAAGGGTCTGAAGAACAAACCTTGCGAGAGGTGGCTGAGGAAGCTGGAGCTGTTCTGAAGAGGAGGACATGCAGACCTTATTGCCTGCCACAACTGCGTACAAGAAGGTTGTGGAGAGGTGGGTGTTGGTCTCTTCCCACGCGTAATGAGCGATGGAAGTGGACTTACCTTGTGCTAGGCTTGGTTTTTGTTAGCCACTGGGAAAAGCTTCTTCACTGAAAAGGTTGTCAGACCCTGGAACCGGCTGCCCAGGGTGGTTTAAGGTCTGAAAGTTGTGTAGATGTGGAGCTTAAGGACAGGGATTCGAGGTGGGCTTGGGGCTCTTGTGATCAATCTGCAGCAGGGAATAGCAGCAGAAGGGCTTCCTGGCTTGGAGCAGCAACAGTGTGGCCAGCAGGGCTGGGGACGTCGCTCTGCCCCTGGACTGGGCACTGGGCAGGCCTCCCCTTGAGCACTGGGGCCACCACTTCAAGCAAGAGATTGAGAGGCTGGAGAGGGTTCAGAGGAGCAACAAGGCTGAGGAAGGGACTGGAGGGAAAGGATGAGGAGGAGAGGCTGAGGGAGCTGGGGGTGTTTAGCCTGGAGAAGAGGAGACTCAGGGGGGACCTTCTCCCTCTCTCCAGCTCCATGAAGGGAGGTTGTAGTCAGGTGGCTGGAAGATTCTTGGCTTCAAGATCATTGAGTCCAACTTTTTCCCAGCCCTATCAGCACCACTAAACCCTGTGCCCCACCACAGCATCTACCCTTCTCTTGAACACCTCCAGGGATGGGGACTCAACCCCCGACCTGGGCAGCCTGTTCCAATGACTGACAGCCCTTTCAGTAGAGAAATTCCCCCCAAGGTCCAACCTGAGCCTCCCCTGGTGCAGCTTAAGGCTGTCTCCTCTCATCCCATCACTCCAGCCACCAGGGAGAGCAGACCAACGCCCACATCTCTACTCTCTCCTTTCAAGTACTCGTTGGACTGGGAGTTCTTCAGTGTGAGATGACTTGCTCTTTGCTGACCTGACTACAGAGATCACGTTGTGTTGCTTTCAAGGAGTAACGGGGTGACGCACGCGCTGCAGCAGCCTTCCTCTTGCTGGACTTGGCTGCAAAGTGGCTCATGAGTCTGAGCAGATGTTGAGAACAATGAGGAGTTTATGGAGTGCGTGTTTATCTTCAGAAAGGGGATGGTTAAGGGTTGGTCCAGCCCAGGATCCCGTCTGTCCTGGAGGAATTTGGCTGCCGAGCTAGGCTAGAGCAAACCTTGATGATCACAGGAAGATGTCCTGCAGATATCATAAGAGACTCAGCCAGCAAACGGTGACCTGAGCACGGGGCAGCTGTACCTTGCTGCGTCTCTTGCGAAGAAGCAGGCTGAGAGCCAAAAAACCTTGGAGCTGCCTTCTGCTCGTGGCAGGGAGGTGGGTCTGGGTGATCTCTGAGGTCCCTTCCAAGCAAACCCATCCTATGAGAAGTTTTCACAGGATCACAGAGCATCAGGGATTGGAAGGGACCCGAAAGTCCATCCAGTCCAATCCCCCTGCCACAGCAGGATCCCCTAGATCCAGTCACACAGGAACATGGCCAGGTGGGTTTGGAATGTCTGCAGAGAAGGAGACTCCACAACCCCCCTGGGCAGCCCCTGCCAGGGCTCTATCACCCTCACCGTGAAGAAGGTCCTTCTTTAAAACCCACCTGGCCATGCTCCCATGTGACTTGGTCTAGCTGATCCTGCTGTGTCAGGAGGGTTGGACTGGATGAATTTTTGAGGCCCCTTCCAATCCCTGATGTTCTGTGATTTATATTGATGTGGAACCTCCTCTGTTCCAGCTTGCACCTGCTGCCCCTTGTTGTGTCATTAGATGACACTGAGCAGAGCCTGGCTCCATCCTCCTGACACCCACCCTTCACATATTTATCAACATTGAGGTCACCCCTCAGTCTCCTCTTCTCCCAGCTCAAGAGCCCCAGCTCCCTCAGCCTCTCCTCAGCAACGAGATGCTCCACTATCTTCATCATCTTTGGGGGACTGGAGTAAATGATCTTTCGAGGTCCCTTCCAATCCCTAATGTTCTGTGATTGTGTCTTTGTGCTGGACTCTCTCCAGCAGCTCTGTGTCCTTCTGGAGCTGAGGGGCCCAGAACTAAACACAAGACTCCAGGTGTGGTCTCAGCAGGGCAGAGGAGCATCTGTATCATGATATACTGGCCTGACAGTGTACTTGCCCAGGGGGTTGTGGAGTTTTCTTCTCTGGAGACGTTTAAAACCCACCTGGATATGTTCTTGTGCGACTGGATCTAGGTGATCCTCTTGTGGCAGGGGGATGGGACTGGATGGTCTTTGGAGGTCCCTTCCAATCCCTAATGACTTGATCTAGGGGATCCTGCTGTGGCAGGAGGATGGGACTGGATGGTCTTTGGAGGTCCCTTCCCATCCCTAATGACTGGATCTAGGGGATACTGCTGTGGCAGGGGGATTGAACTGGATGGTCTTTGGAGGTCCCTTCCAACCCCTACTGATCAGTGATTCCATGGCAGCCAGTGTGAACACTAATACAACCACAGAATCAGCAGATCCATCAAACCTTCCACCCAAAACACGTGTTTATCACAGACCACGGCAGCACCTATCACCCGCACGGTCTGATACAAGCAAACAGAGCCTCCAGCACGAAGCGATTGCGTAATAAACATCTTATTACCCTGGGAAATAGAACTCTGGGCTTCGCTTCAGTGTGCAGCGCCCAGGCTCTGTGCTTTGTCTGCCGAGAGGAGGAAGCACTGACATGTGATGGGAGTGTAACGTGAAGTGATCTCTTCATTATGTCGCTGGAAGAGTGTGTGTGGGGACACAAAGAACGTTCTATCCGCAGAGAATGGGCCCCTCTCTGCAGCGTCGGTGCTGACCGTCATGTGCTGTCTGCACCCATGCTCCGGGCTGGGAAGAGGCAAGCGGGCTCTCAGCTCCGCGCTGCAGAGCCGCCTGGTGCCCCTGCGCTCCGGATCCCCTGGGAGGGCGGATGTGGCCGCGAGAAATTGCCTCTTGTTGGCTCTGATTGAGGGCTGGCTGCCACGTTGGCCCCGAGGAGGTGGCGCTGCGATGGCGACGCTCCCTCAGGTGCTGTAAAGCCAGCAGCTGTCTGCTGTAGAATCACAGAACTACTGAGGCTGGAGAAGCCCTCAGAGCTCAGCCAGCCCAGCCCAGGACCTGACATCACCCCAGCAGCCAGACCAGGGCACTCAGGGCCACAGCCAGGCTGCCCTTCAACACCTCCAGGGATGGGGACTCCACCTCTGCCCTGGGCAGTCCAGTCCAGGCTCTGATCACCCTTTCCCTGAGGAAGGGCTTCCTGACATCCAGCCTAACCCTCCCCTGGTGCAGCTTCAGGCTCTGCCTTCATGTCCTGACTGCCTAGGGGAAGAGCCTGACCCCCACTTTGCTACAACCACCCTTCAGGGAGCTGGAGAGAGGGAGAAGGTCCCCCCCCCCGAGTCTCCTCCTCTCCAGGCTCAACACCCCCAGCTCCCTCAGCCTCTCCCCATCAGCCTTTCCCTCCAGCCCTTCCCCAGCCTCGTTGCTCCTCTGGATCTGCTCCAGCTGCTCCATCTCTTGCTTGAAGTACTGCCCCCAGTACTCGATGGGAGTCCTCCCCAGTGCCCAGTCCAGGGGGAGAATGACATCCCCAGCCCTGCTGGCCACACTAGTGCTGTTCCAAGCCAGCATGCCATTTGCTTTCTGGGCCACCTGGGCACCCTGCTGGCTCCTGTTCAGCCAATTGTCACCCAGTGCTGCCAGGTCCCTCCCTGCCTGGCTGCTCTCCAGCCCCTCATCCCCAAGTCTGGAGCTGCAGGGGGTTCTTGTGGCCAAAGCATCAGTCTCTGCCCCTGACCCTGTTAATCCTCAGCCCATTGGCCTCTGCCCATTGTCCCAGCTGGTCCAGACCTCTCTGCAGCATCTTCCTCCCCTCCAGCAGACCAACAGTCCCCCTCCAAAGTCCCGTTGCTCCACTGCAGGTTGCAGACAGACTCAACTACGGGGAAGACAGAACTTCACGAATCCACCCTTCTCTGGCCGGTCGCCCTCGTGCTGTGCACCCTGTGCGCCTCGCATAGCGGGAGAGGAAGGGAGCTGGGATTGGGATGGGAACTCTGCTTGTAGTCTGCTTGGCAGTGGCTACAGGGTGATTGACTGTCAGCCTGTGGAGAAGCTCCTGCTATTCTCAAAGCGCAGCCTTCTGCTCCGCTGAGGCTGGAGCTGCAGTGAGGAGCAGCCCTTCAAGTCTGGAAGCCCTCCTGCCATTGGCCTGGTGGGTGTCTTATCTGATGGAACCACAGCCAGCTGAAGGTCTCCTTATTTGACCTTAATCTTCCTGTTAACCACCTACAGCTTTAGCTCAGCTCGCCAAGAATGTGCTTGGCGTTCTTCCACAGAGCGCGGGGCTGGATTCTGTTTGCAGCCGCACAAGAGCAGACTTGGGACCCGCTCAGGACCGATCAGCTCCTTCAGCCCTGCTCTCTGCATCCCACATCTGCTGCCTCTCCACAGGTCTGACCACTTTTTGTACAGCCCTGTTGTAACCCCGGTGAACAGGGGATCCTGCTCTGGCAGGGGAGGATCTTTTGACGTCCCTTCCGATCCCTGATGTTCTGAGACTCTCTGAAATGACTCCCCATGTCGTGTGTGGTTGTTGGGCACTTCTGCAGTGGTCACTATTTTCTTGCTGATTCCACAGAGCAACCATCCAGTCAGACAGATAGACCTGCTGGTGGCAACATGGCAAAACCTGGCAGTCCCCCTGCCAGAGCAGGATCCCCTAGATCCAGCCATTGGGGATTGGAAGGGACCTCGAAAGATCATCCAGTCCCATCCCCCTGCCAGAGCAGGATCCCCTAGATCCAGCCATTGGGGATTGGAAGGGACCTCGCAAAGATCATCCAGTCCCATCCCCCTGCCACAGCAGGATCATCTAGATCCAGTCACACAGAAACATGGCCAGGTGGGTCTTAAACATCTCCAGAGAAGGAGACTCCACCACCCCCCTGGGCAGCCCCTTCCCCTTTTCTTAAGGCTATTCCATGGGCAGAAAAAGGAAGCAAATCAGTAGTTAATCACGAAGCACCTGCTCAGAAGTTCCGTGAAGAAGTTCCTTCTCAGATTGATGGGGAGCCTCCTGTGTTCAGGCTGACGCCCACAAATTAGGCTTCTGTCAGAAGGGGTGTCTGCTCTGCTATCCCATGGATGCTGGGTTGTGAGATTTAGGCCTTTATGCACATTTATAGAAATTAATTTATTGGAATCAACATTGTCAGTTGTGATCACAACCCCGAGGGGATGTCCCAGGACCTCTCTGTCACCATCCCAAGGAAAGTCTCTCTCCCCTTTCTTTGGTGAATATAGGAGAGAGGAATCTTGACACCCTGTTTAACCAGGAATCTGAAATGTCCCTGCTTCTCTTTCCAAAATTTCTAAAGGACTCTCCAGGTTTGAGTGAAAATAACTTCATTTTATCACCTAAAACACTCAGAAAAGCTACCAGATTCAGGAACTACTCTTTTTTTTCCTCAGCAATGTGTTACCTTCATAGGAAGGTACCTTCCTCATGGGGAGGGTGACAGAGCACTGCAAGGGCTGTGGAGCCTGAGGGGTGACCCCAGGAATGTTGATCAGTATGTGGAGGGTGGGTGTCAGGAGGATGGAGCCAGGCTCTGCTCAGGGGCACCCAGTGACAGGACAAGGGGCAGTGGGTGTGAGCTGGGACAGAGGAGGTTCCACATCAGTGTGAGAAGGACCTTGTTCCCAGTGAGGGTGACAGAGCCCTGGCAGGGGCTGCCCAGGGGTGAATTGTGGAGTCTCCTTCTCTGGAGGTGTTTAAAGCCCACCTGGCCATGTTCCTGTGCACCTAGATCTAGGGGATCCTGCTGTATCAGGGGGATGGACTGGATGATCTTTCAAGGTCCCTTCCAATCCCTGATGATCTGTGGTTCTGTGATAAGACAGAGTAAATCAGCACTGCCTGGCCCTTTGGCAAGCACATCAGTGGTGTTACTACCACTCACTTGTTTCATGAGCAACAGCATTTACTAGTCTGTTATTAAAACCATCATTTCTTACTGTTCTTATGTGAAATCACATTTTGAAGAGCTAAACAGTAACCTGTGGTGGCACATCCTGAGCAGCAGTGACTGTGAGCCTAGGCAGCGAGGACCTGGTCAATCCGTGCCAGGCTCCGGAGCGCTGCGCAGGCGGGTAGGAAGGGGGGTGAGCACTGGACTGTGCTGCTGACCCTCTTGGTTTGGCTCTTCTCCGCCACAGCGCGTGCCGCAGCCCTTACAGCTTTGTCAGCAGTCACTGGCCAGTCTTGCGTGCCAGGAGGGTAGACCCTCCCATGGGTTTGTGACCTCTGGGCTTGATTGTTATCTGCAGGAATGAGATGACTAAGCTGCAGAGAGCTCTGCTGGTTCCTAATCCAGCAGATGAACGGGACGGGCTGCTGGCTCCGCTCTCTCGACGTGTGTCCCTGTCACCGACAGAGCTGGGCTGAAGTTTCCAATACCCGGTCCCCGGTCCCGCGTGACTTGTGCCCCCAACTCACCTTCTGCTGCAGCTAATGTTTCAGCTGAACAGGAGACCGCTGCCTCAGCAGGTAACGTTCTGCAAAAGTGCAGCCAACCTGTCAGAGCCCTAAAAGCTGGGAAATCACAGAGTCATCCTGGCTGGAAAGGACCTCCAGGGCCATCAGGTCCAGCCCAGCAGCTCCCTAACCCCCAGACCATGGCCTCACCCGCTGCAGGGATGGGGACTCCAGAACCTCCACAGGCAGCCTGTTCCAGTGCCCAGCCACTCTCTGAGCAAAGAGCTGCCTCCTGAGATCCACCTAAACCTCCCCTGATGCACCCTGAGGCCGTTTCCTCGCGTCCTGACATCAGGAATTTGGGAGGAGTGGGAAGGACGAAGGGCTCCTACCCAGCCACTCGGCTCAGGTGTCAGCTCACCAAGACAACAGGTGGAACTGATTTTCCCTGCCCTCCTCCTGCCAATCGAGTCCCCCCCAGGTGCAAAACCAGCACCACAGCCCTGCCTGCATAAATAAGGGCTGGTTTGGAGGCTGGAGCCTGGGGGCTGCAGCAGTGGACGAGGGGCAGGTTGAAAAGAAGAAGAAGAAGATGAAGATGATGATGATGATGATAACTGATAGAAGAGGAAGATGAGGTGGAGGGAAGGTAAGAGTTTAACAGGATTAAGGTGCTGCCTGGTGAGCTATGTGACCATTTTGATGCTCATAAACCTTAAATGTTGTGTGCTGCCGTTGTCGTCTGCCAGTGAGCTCACTGAGAAGGGAGGAAACTTGCTCATGCAGCTGGACCAGGCTGCCCAGGGAGGTGGTGGAGTCCCCATCCCTGGAGGGGTTTAAAAATGGAGTAGCTGGAGCACTTGAGGCCATGGTGTAGGGGTTAGGGAGGTCTTGGGCTGAGGGCTAACCCTAACCCTGGGGTCCTTTGCAGCCCTGATGATTCTGTGATTCAGAGTTCAGCACTGTGCTCCTGGTGGAGGAAGGAAGCTGGGTAGATCACAGAACACGAGGGATTAGAAGGGACCTCCAAGGACCATCCAGTCCAACCCCCTGCCACAGCAGGATCCCCTAGACCAAGTCACACAGGAACATGGCCAGGCAGGTTTTAAACCTCTCCAGATGTCTGGGAATGGCTGAACACGGTGCCTAACTAACAAGTCTCCTAATCACAGAACATTAGGGATTGGAAGGGACCTCGATGGTAGACTTGGTTTAATTTCCAGAATCAGAGTAAACTTCCTGTTAAGCAGCTATTTTTTGTTAAACAAGAAGGTTTTGGTGGCAAGAACTGAGATGGGTATCAATGCAGTAGGTGTGTGGTTTGGTGCAGGAGTCATTAAATGCTCCTGGACGTGGCTCTCGCGTGGTGTGAGCGCTGCCGTGTGTAGCTGACACTTGTGTGATCCTTTGGCTTCCACCTCTTCCTCATCCTTGTTGCCAAGGCAGATTTCTGACAAGTCACACTGTGGGGCTGACTGGCTCAGGCATCAAAAGCCATCCTTGCCTTAAGCTTTTTCTATCTCACTTAACCTTTGACTCACACTGGAAGCTTGCCCTGACAATGCACCCCTTGTTCTTGCTGAGCCACCACTGAACAGGGTGGGGAGGGACTTTCTGGGAGGGCACTCGGCCGCGTTGATGCTGCGAGCAGGCTCCTTGCAGAGACAGTTGATCCAGCTCCCCGGACAGAAGGCGTCACAGAGCACTAGGGGTTGGAAGGGGCCTCAACAGATCATCCCATCCAATCCCCCCACCAGAACAGGGTCACCCAGGTCACCCAGCCATCATCTGGTCACACGTACGGGTTGCCTTTGGCTTTGGGGCAGAGTGTGAAGAGCTCATGTCTGGGTGCAAAGGCTTTGGAAGCCAACTCCTGTGGAAGTAGGAGAAATTGCTTGGTTGCTGCTGGTCAGCATGGAGTGCCCCTGAGGAGAGAGTCCTGGCTGCTGTGATACTGACAGTGCTCTGCCCTGCGAGACCCCAGCTGGAATCTTGTGTCCAGTTCTGGGCCCCTCGGCTCCAGAAGGACACAGAGCTGCTGGAGAGAGCCCAGCACAGAGCCACAGGGGTGATGGAGGGAGGGGAGCATCTCCCTGCTGAGGAGAGGCTGAGGGAGCTGGGGCTCTGGAGCTGGGAAAAAAAGAGCCTGAGGGGTGACCCCATGGATATTGATCAAGATGTGAAGGGTGGGTGTGAGGAGGATGGAGCCAGGCTCTGCTCAGGGGCACCCAGTGACAGGACAAGGGGCAGTGGGTGTCAGCTGGAGCAGAGGAGGTTCCACATCAGTGTGAGAAGGACCTTCTTCCCAGGGAGGGTACCAGAGCCCTGGAAGTGGGAGCTTCCAATGGCATTTGTGGAATTGCCTTCTCCAGAGACTTTCAAGACCCCTCTGGATGGGTTCCTGTGTGACTTGTGGCTCTGCTCAAGCAAGAGTGTTGAACCTGATGATCCCTGGAGGTCCCTTCTTGCCCCTAACCATCTGTGTAACTTCTGTGCCTTCCAAGGAGCAGTGTAGCCCATGGGCAGTGCTCTGCTTCACAGTTCACGCTGCCCCCCGTAGCACTAGGCACAGGTGTGGGTGCCTCTACTGCTTTACTCTTGTGGAGTAAATGCTCATGAGGAGTATTTCTCATGATGTTGAGTTGGGAGCTTGCAGAGGCTGGGGCCATGAACAGCAGTGTTGTGTGTCGGTCGTACGCTCTCACAACCCTTCCTGCAAGGTGGTGGATGACTTGTTGGGCTGGTGAGCTTGTCCATTCACTGGTGAGTTTCTATAAATACCCAGGGATCCCTTCTGTCAATAGTTACTGTGAAGGAAAAGGTCATAAAATTAGAGCTGGCACAGGTGAGGGGAGGTTGTGGTCTACATCCACCTTCAAGGACTGAATTCTGCCTTTCACACCCCTGGCTGGCTTTTGCCCAACCCCTTCTCTCAGTGGCACAGATTTCATGGTAGCCCAAGGCTATCTGTTCCCATGCCTGGGGTCTGCTCTGTTGGTGCTGGGCTCTTCTCATGGGTCAGTAGTGACAGAAGTGATGGGGAGAGATGGAGAGAGTTGGGGCTGTTGAGTTTGAGGAAGAGGAGGCTGAGGGGAGACCTCATCGCTCTCTAGAACCATCAGAAAGGACCCTGCAGAGATGCTGGTGCTGGGCTCTTGTCACAGGTCGTTAGTGACAGAAGCAGAGGGAAGGGCTTCCAGCTTCCACAGGGGAGGGTCAGACTGGCCATCAATGAGAAATTCTTCATGGAGAGAGTGGTCAGGGACTGGACTCGGCTGCCCAGGGTGGTGGTTGAGTCCCCATCTCTGGATGAGTTTAAAAGTCACTGAGATGTGGTGTTGGGGGATCTGATTTAGGGGTGACCTTGTAGAGCAGGGTTGCTGGTTGGACTCAATGGTCCCAGAGGTCTGTTCCAACCTGAGTGATTCTGTGATTTCATGAAGTTTTTCTCATATTCAACCTGGATTCCTCTAGCTGTGATTTGAGTGTTTCATAGAATCAGTAGGGGTTGGAAGGGACCTCAAAAGATCATCTACTCCAGTCCCCCTGCCAGAGCCTTGACCACCTAGACCAAGTTGCCTGTTTCTCCTTGTCCTCTCTCCAAGGTTGAGGGGGTTGCTTGTTTTGATGTGCTTTTGCCCATGTTTGTTTCTCTCCTCTGGAAATGAGCAAGGGAGTCCTTCACAAAACTGACCAGGGTGTCCAGTTTGGAAAGGGTAAGTGAGCAGGCTGTAGCTCGTTCTTCATGAAGACCTCAGCACTAGACAGAGCTAGAGCAATTGCTCTGCTCAGGGGCACCCAGTGATGGGACAAGGAGCAGCAGGTGTGAGCAGGGACAGAGGAGGTTCCACATCAGTGTGAGAAGGACCTTCTTCCCAGTGAGGGTGATGGAGCACTGAGCAGGGGCTGCCCAGGGGAGTTGTGGAGTCTCCTTCTCTGGAGACATTTCAAACCCTCCTGGATGCGTTCCTGTGCGACTGGATCTAGGGGATCCTCCTATGGCAGTGGGACTGGACTGGATGGCCTTTCAAGGTCCCTTCCAGTCCCTCATGTGCTGTGACCAAGCCTGGTTATCAGTAGGTTAACTCCTACTGATTCATTGCATCCAAAGTGACCTGGTGTTGTCAAAGACGACCTGAGCTCTGTCTCACTAGCCTCACCACCAGCCAAGTGCTGTTCTTTCAGCTGCCTTTCTTTCCTTCTCAGGGCTGATGCAGTTGCCTGTGTCAAGTGATGAGATGTGTTTGTCCTCATTGACTGGTTTTGCTGCAGTTAGCACAGAATTACTGGTGGGCTGAGCAATTGATAAGGTTCCTGGTCAAGTGATTTGGGAAAACTATTAACGTGCTTTTGTGCAGAACATTGTTGGAGACTAATAGTCACCAAAGAGCAGGTTACACAATCCCTACCGACAAATAAGGAAGGGCTTTGGCAAACGTGGGAGATGGTAGATCCAGGGAGAGTGAGTCACAGAACACTGGGCACTGGGAGGGACCCCGAAAGATCACCCAGTCCAACCCCTCCACCACAGCAGAACCCCCTAGGTCGAGTCCATCTCGAAGGTACAGGAAGGAAAAAGACGGTTGTAGGAGGAAGGAAACGGGCTGTTGTACTTGACATCAGTGAGAAAGCAGCTGGGGTCCTCCCTGCAGGTTTGGCACTGGATTTGAAAGAAGAGTCTCTAAGAAAATGGGAACAGGACTGGAAAACACTGCAGTGGGTGGTCTCTGCATAATTACAGGAAGATTTGGAGGTGACTTGACTGGGAAATGAGCATTTGCATTAAACAGAAGGAATTAGAAGGCTCTTTTAGAAGAAAAAGCTGTGACATTGGACTGGATGATCTTTTGGGGTCCCTTCCAATCCCTAGTGTTCTGTGATCTGGATGATCTTTAGGGGTCCCTTCCAATCCCCAATGTTCCGTGATTCTGTGGTAAGAGGAAAGTTGAGGTGTGACCTCATTAATGTCTATAAATATGTGAGGGGTCAGTGTCAGGAGGATGGAGCCAGGCTCTGCTCAGGGGCACCCAGTGACAGGACAAGGGGCAATGGGTGTGAGCTGGAGCAGAGGAGGTTCCCCATCAGTGTGAGAAGGACCTTGTTCCCAGTGAGGGTGGCAGAGCCCTGGCAGGGGCTGCCCAGGTGGGTTGTGGAGTCTCCCTCTCTGGAGAAGTTTGAAGCCTGCCTGGACTGTTCCCGTGCGATTGGATCCAGGTGATCCTGCTGTGGTGGGGGGTTGGAGTAGATCTTTTGAGGTCCCTTCCAATCCCTAATGCTCTGTGACTCTCTAAAATCACTTCAGCAAGAGAAGTGGGTGCCTTTCACTGGGCAGGAGCAGGGATGTGCTTTGGCTGCTGTTGGGCATCAAGGAGAGTCTGAGAAGCAGAGAGTGAAGGTCAGCACACAGAATTGGTGGTGCTGGCACAACCCACAGCTGAGGTGCCTTGCTGCCAATAACGCAGGATGAGGAAGGAAACGCAGCAAGCAGGGGTAAGGCAGCGTGCGAGGCAGAGGCACCTTTGTAGTCCCTGCATTTCCAACTTTCTAGTGACACAGACACTAGATGGCCCAGCAGCCTTGATGGCTCCCACGTTAGTTTCCTGAAGCACCCACCCAGAGTGGGGATGAAGCCTGGATCTTGGTTCCTCTCCTCTGCCACTTGGCCATTTGCCTCTCTCTTCTGGAAGAGTAGCTGCACACACTTTGGCCCAGGGGACCCGACACATCAGTGGGAAAAAGACCTCCTTGTGTGAAACAGTCTCCCTTTGAAGTGGTTCTTCATTCCTCCCGCTGGGATTCCGGTCGGAGAGGAATTTGAGGGTTGCCACCAGGTGATGCACCGAGCTTTGTGTGCACGGAAGTAGCAGCAAACTCCTCGGAGCGCTTCGAGGAGCAGCTCATCTCTTGCTGAGTGCTCCTCTCCCCCAGGTCTTGTTGGGAGGGGGAAGTGCTGCTGCATTTCCAGTGCTCAGGAAGGATGTGAATTGCTGAACATCGGGGATTGGAAGGGACCTTGACAGGTCATCTGGTCCAATCTAATGGAGGATGGAGCCAGGCTTTGCTCAGGGGCATCTAGTGACAGGACAAGGGGCAGCAGCCCCTCTTGTTGCTGCTTTGCCTCCACTCCCCAGCTCCCCTCAGCTCTGGTTTCTGGTTTTAATTCTGTTGTGATTTGTGGGAGAAATGAGAGGCTGTTTAGGGATCCTGTCCCCACCCTTCCCTTTGTGTCACAGCTGGTCCTTGAAGTAGGAGGGAGTAGCAGTTCTGCATGTTCTTCCCCGCTTCCTCCCCTGTGATTGATTAGAAGGAGCTCTTGGTCCTGATGGAGTCCAAAGGGAACTGCCGACTCGGAGTGTCTCAAAGAGGCTCCAGTTGTGGGCCACTCAGCTCCAGAAGGACATGGAGCTGCTGGAGAGAGTCTAGTGCAGAGACACAGGAATGATGGAGGGAGGGGGGCATCTCCCTGCTGAGGAGAGGCTGAGGGAGCTGGGGCTCTGGAGCTGAGAAAAAGGAGCCTGAGGGGTGACCCCATGGATGTTGATCAATATGTGAAGGGTGGGTGTCAGGAGGATGGAGCCAGGCTCTGCTCAGGGGCACCCAGTGACAGGACAAGGGGCAGTGGGTGTGAGCTGGAGCAGAGGAGGTTCCACATCAGTGTGAGAAGGACCTTCTTCCCTGTGAGGGTGACAGAGCCCTGGCAGGGGCTGCTCAGGGGGTTGTGGAGTCTCCTTCTCTGGAGACATTTCAAACCCTCCTGGCTATGTCCCTGTGACTGGATCTAGGGGATCCTGCTGTGTCGGGGGATGGGACTGGGTGATGTTTTGATGTCCCTTCCAACCCCTAAAGGTCTGTGATTCTACTGATAGATGATCTGTTTCAGAAGTCAAAAATCACTCAGGAAAACCCAGTTTCTCTTTAATTCTCTATTTTAAAATCGAACCAAACGAAAGGCTTTGCTCACCGTGGATGGACCCGTACGTGTGTTGCTCCGTTGGATATCCTGACATCTGAAGGCACTGTTTTGAGCAACTGAGGAGGAGGGATTCCACGTCCTCTCTTTTTTAGAAGTGGGAAGCTGATGAGTAAAGGACTTGGAGGGAGTGGGAGTAACAGAGCAGCGCGAGCTGCCGCGTGTCATTTAGCTTCAGGTTAACCCATGAAGTGGAGGAGCGGGGTGGGCGCAGCGGAGATGCTATTAATCTTCTCCAGCACTGAACTCTTCTCATGCACAAGTTTACTGGGAGAACGTAAAGAATTGTGCAAGCAGCTGAACAAACTGGGGTTTGGCAGCATCTTATGACAGAAGGGAGGCTGAGGAGCAGTAAAACAAAGACGAAACCACTGCTTCCCACTTCATGACATTTGTGTGGAAGTCTAGTAACTGCTGAGCCTGGTAGTGCCTCCAGGTGACTTGTAAATTCACTGAGTCACAGAGTGATTGCGGATGGAGAAGCCCTCTGAGCTCAGCCAGCCCAGCCCAGGACCTAACATCACCCCAGCAGCCACTCTAGGGCACTCAGGCCACAGCCAGGCTGCCCTTCGACACCCCAAGGGATGGGGACTCCACCACTGCCCTGGGCAGTCCAGTCCAGCCTCTGCTCACCCTTTCCCTGAGGAACGGCTTCCTAACATCCAACCCAAACCTCCCCTGGCAGCTTCAGGCCCTGGTGCTGGTTGTCTGGGAGAAGACCCCAACCCCCACCTGACTACAACCTCCCTTCAGGGAGTTGGAGAGGAGGAGAAGGTCCTCCCTGAGTCTCCTATTCTCCAGGCTGAACACCCCCAGCTCCCTCAGCCTCTCCCCATCAGCCTTTCCCTCCAGCCCCTTCCCCAGCCTCGTTGCTCCTCTGGACCTGCTCCAGCCCCTCCATCTTTCTTGCAGTGAGAAGCTCCCAACTGCCCCCAGTACTGGAGGGGAGGCCTCCCCAGTGCATCTTGGGGTCTTCCTGGCTGGGCTTTGCTTTTCTTCTGTAAGTGGAGCCATCTCTTCCTCTCACTGTGTAAGAATGACACTGAGAATTTCAGCTGAAGTTCAGGTGCCTGACTCCAAGCAACGTGAGGGGTTAACAAGTTAATGCTGAAGACAGCACACGTGCAGCACCGTGTCACCGCCGTGTCACCGCCGGCTCCAGTCACAGCCTGAGACTTGACAGGATAAAGAAGCCCTTCGTTTCTTCACCTGACTTCCCACCAAGTGACTAGTAAACTGCAGAGTCACAGAACAGGAGGGACTGGAAGGGACCTCAAAAGATCATCCACTCCAATCCCCCCACCACAGCAGGGTCCCCTAGACCAGGTCACACAGGAACACGTCCAGGTGGGTTTGAAATGTCTCCAGAGAAGGAGACTCCACAGCCCCCCCGGGCAGCCCCTGCCAGGCTCCACATTGTTACGACAGCAAAAGCCACCTGAGAGTGCACAGAGATGTCCACATACATCCAGCAGAGCTCCTATGAGAGAGGTTTTAGGAGATGGTTTAAGCAGAAGCTCACATTGTGAGACCCCACCTGCAGTCCTGGGTCCAGGTCTGCAGTCCCCAGCATCAGAAGGACACAGAGCTCCTGGAGGGGGTCCAGAGGAGAGCAACTCCAGTGCTCAGAGGGCTGGAGCAGCTCCCCTCTGAGGACAGGCTGAGCAAGGTGGGGCTGTTCAGCCTGGAGAAGAGGAGGCTCCCAGGGCACCTTCTAGCAGCTTCCTAATCTCTGAAGGAAGGGGGGGCTACAGGAAAGCTGGGGGAGGGCTTTTGACTGGGGTGGTGGTGAGAGGACAAGAGGAAAGGGTTGCGGACTTGAAGAGGGCAGGGTGGCCATGAGGAACCAACTCTTTGCTGTGAGGGGGCTGAGATGCTGGAACTGGCTGCCCCATCGCTGGCAGTGCTGAAGGGCAGGTTGTCTGGAGCCCTGAGTGACCTGCTCTGGTGAAGGTGTCCCTGTTGGAGCTAGAGGATCTCAAAGGTCCCTTCCAGCTCAGGCTGTGCTGTGATTTATGGCAAACTCCACAACAAATAAGAGCATGGAAACTGCTGCCCTACAGCACAAGAGAAACAACCCACCTTGGAAGGGTTTTCTTCTCATGATTCAATGAAACAACGCAGGAGCAGCTAGAAGTAGTTTTAACCTCTGGATGTGAAGTCGCCCCTTGTCCCACATCCTACAATCCATCTCTCTCTCTCCGGGGGCCTTAAGTCATGGGGCTGCTCTTGGAGCAGGACCGGCACGATGAATGGCAGCGCTCCCAGAGCTGCCTGAAGCAGCAGCAGAGGTCTGACTCGTGTGACGGTGTTTGCACGAGTTTTGGGTTTCTCGCTGAGTTTCCAGTTGCTGTGGAGCCACCGGCAGCTGCCAGCAAAACCGCTCGGGGCGTCCCGATCGCGTTGCCTCGTAGATGTCAAACGCTGCAGGGCGCCGCGCGGCCCCGTGCCCTCCAGTTTGCAGAGTCTGACCTGGCGTTATGATGTCCTGACGCCTGTGAGGAGCCCTCAGCTCAGGTCTTCTCTCCCCTCCTGGCAGAACAAGCGTTTCTCTTCTCTGCGAGCGTGGTTTTGCAGCGTCAGCGGTTTCTTAGGCGAGACCGTTAAACCGGTTACCGGCGCCGAGAGTGGGCTCCAGGTCAAGTCAAAGCCCAAGGGGAAGGTGCTGTTGCTATGGGGCGAGCAGGGGTGCGTGCTGCAGCTCGTGGGGCGGTTGGGTGCTTCGGGTCAGAAGGCTATCACGATGCGCGCGTCCGTCTGCGATTAACAAGGACAATGAGGGGCTGGAGCGGGGCCAGAGAAGAGCAACGAGGCTGGGGAGAGGGCTGGCAAACAGGTCCTGTGGAGAGCGGCTGAGGGAGGTGGGGCTATTTGTTCTGGAGAAGAGGAGGCTGAGAGGAGACCTCACTGCTCTCTACAGCTCCCTCAAAGGAGGTTGTAGCCAGGCTGGTGCTGGTCTCCTCTCCCAAATTCCTAATGATAGGATGAGAGGAAATGTCCTCAAGTTGCATCAGGGGAGGTTTAGATTGGATCTTAAGAAGAAGTTCTTTGCTGAAAGAGTGGTTGGGCGCTGGAACAGGCTGCCCAGGGAGGTGGTGGAGTCCCCATCCCTGGAGGGGTTTAAAAACCAAGCACTTGAGGCCACGGTGTAGGGGTTAGGGAGCTGTTGGGCTGAGGGCTGGACTTGATGCTCCTGGAGATCTTCTTCCAGTCGCCATGATTCAATGATTATTTTGCATTCAGAGCTGTCTAAGAGCGATTTGTAACCAGGAACGAGCGTGAAGCCCCAGTGTAAGTTGTTTAGGCACAGGAGGTTCCATATAGATATGAGAAGGACCTTCTTCCCCGTGAGGGTGCCAGAGCCCTGGAAGGGGCTGCCCAGGGGGCTGGTTGAGTCTCCTCCTCTGGAGAGGTTTCAAACCCACCTGGCCACGTTCCTGTGAGACTGGATCTAGGTGATCCTGCTGTGGCAGGGGGATTGGGCTGGGTGGTCTTTCAAGGTCCCTCTCAACCCCCAGTGTTCTGTGATTCTGTGAAGACTTTCAGGATTCTCTCTGAATCCCAGAGCCCAGGAAGCTGCATCTTGTAATCCTCCACCAGGATTTGGGACGAGGGATGCTGCAAGGTCACAGAGTCACAGACCTTCAGGGGTTGGAAGGGACCTCGAAAGACCATCTAGTGACATGAGAGCGCAGCGAGGGTTTGCACAGGAAACCGTGACCACGGTTGCACCTGCCAGGGCTGCCTCTGCCGTGCAGTGCCGGCTCCGTTAGATTGACCTTCTGGTGTCTTCCCACCTTCCATGCTCTGCTTTGCCCACCTGTGAAACAGGGAGAATGAGGAGCTTTGTGAGGAGCCCCAAGGAGAGCTCCGTAGCCATGAGCCAGGTGAGAGCAGCGGGTCCTCTGAGGTGAGCTGTGCAGCTCCCGCAGCGCCGGAGCACCCTGGTGCCTTCGGCGCTGCCTGCTCAGCTGGGTGCCAACTATTTCTTCCTCTTGGAGATCGAGTACCTCGGCATCTTTGTGAATATGGGGCACTCTTCTGCGCTGCGTGTTTGGTGGAGAAAAGGACTTTTCATCTGGCTTGTTTGCAGAGAGAGGTTTCTGCGCGGGAGCCAGTCCCGGCGAGGAAAATGCTGTAAATCTCCTGGCAGTCTGGGAACCAGTCTCAGAATAAATATTTGGAGCAAGAGCTGTTTGGTTTCTATCTATTCTTGGCAAGAGAGTGGCCAAAGAAAATGTCTCTGGTACAGTTACAGCACTGCTTTTGCTGCTGAGGACATCTGGGGTGATGCAGCATCAGAAGGGGGGTGGTTAGCAGATCCAGAGAGGTACTTCTCCCCCTCTGCTCTGCCCTAGTGACACCACATCCAGAGTGTTGTGTCCAGTTCTGGGCCCCTCAGTTCCAGAAGGACACGGAGCTGGTGGAGGGAGTCCAGCACAGAGACACAGAGATGATGGAGGGAGGGGAGCATCTGCCTGCTGAGGGAGCTGGGTCACTTGAGCTGGGGGAAGAGGAGACTGAGGAGTGACCTCAGTGTTGATAAATATGTAAAGGGTGGGTGTCAGGAGGATGGAGCCAGGTTCTTCTCAGTGTTACCTAGTGATATGACGAGGGACAATGGTTGTGAGCTGGAACAGAGGAGGTTCCACATCAATCTGAGAAGCAACTTCTTCCCAGTGAGGGTGTAAGACCCCTGGAACAGGCTGCCCANTCTCCAGTTTTCCCAGCTCCCTCAGCCTCTCCCCAGCAGGGAGATGCTCCCCTCCCTCCGTGTAGTTCAAACACTTCTGTCAGTGTTGTAAGACTGCAGAGTGAATCACTGTGGAATTTCAAACACAGCATTTCAAGCTGAGGGGATCGTTTCCAGAGGGTTTAGGGTTTTAAAAACTGTGATCACCTTTGTGCTGCCTGGGCGGAGCTGGACTGCCCATGACAGGTGCAGGTTACCTGGAGGTTACGCGCTGAGCTCTGAGGCTGCGGCTCACAGACCGTGGAATGAGCTGATTAGAAGAGGTTCTGTCAGAGGTCTCCCTGCTGCATCGCTGCAAGAACTAAGTGTCACCCTGTGCGTTTGGAGAGCTTCTGGCTTAGCACATTCCCACTGGTGTTGGCCAGGTGGCCAAGACGACCAGTAGCTTCCTGGCCTGGATTAGAAACTGAGTGTCCAACAGCAGTAGGGAGGGGGTTCTCCCTCTGTACTTAGCACCGGCGATGCTGCACCTTGAAGACTGGGTCCAGTGCTGGGCACCTCAGTACAACATCAAGGTGCTGCAGTGAGGGCAGAGGAGGGCAACAGAGCTGGGGAAGGGGCTGGAGAATCAGTGTGATTAGATGAGATGGAGAGAGTTGGGGCTGGTTAGTTTGAGGAAGAGAAGGCTGAGGGGAGACCTCATCGCTTTCTACAACCATCTGAAAGGACCCTGCAGAGATGCTGGTGCTGGGCTCTTCTCACAGGTCGTTAGTGACAGAAGCAGAGGGAAGGGCTTCCAGTTCCAACAGGGGAGGGTCAGACTGGCCATCAGGAAGAAATTCTTGTCAGAGTGGTCAGGGACTGGGATGGGCTGCCCAGGGTGGGGGTGGAGTCCCCACCCCTGGATGTGTTGAAAAGTCACTGAGATGTGGTGTTGGGGGCTGTGGTTTAGGGGTGACCTTGTAGAGCAGGGTTGATGGTTGGACTTGATGATCCTGAGGGTCTTTTCCAACCTGAATGGCTCTATGAGTCTCTGACTCTCTGTTAAAGCAGACATTTACAGTTTTTTCCAATTTGCTTTTGTCATGGAAACCAACCTGAATGGTTGAAAGAAAAATACACTAATTTTGGGGGGAAAACAGACTATTTGCTTTCACCAACCCTTTTCTTTAGAAATTCTTTGGAAAATAGGCATCATCACCAACAAACTCTTTTCCCCCGCCCAGCTAAGCTGCAGGGTGCTTGACTGTTGGCACGTGGAAGTGTGTTCTCTCTAGCTGCACAGGTTTCATGCTTTGAGGGATTTCCAGTCAAGACCTCGTGGATGTTTTTGTCTGAAAGGTGAATCTTTCGAGGCATTTCATTACAGAAGATTTGTAGCTGCTCCTTGTCCTGTGTAGACTGGACCTTAGGGAGAAGCTCTTTGCTGGGAGGGTGGCTGGGCACNATCAATCTGAGAAGCAACTTCTTCCCAGTGAGGGTGTAAGACCCCTGGAACAGGCTGCCCAGGGCAGTTGTGGAGTCTCCTTCTCTGGCCACANCCTGTGTAGACTGGACCTTAGGGAGAAGCTCTTTGCTGGGAGGGTGGCTGGGCACTGGGCTGCCCAGGGAGGTGGTGGAGTCCCCATCCCTGGAGGGGTTTAAAATGGAGTAGCTGGAGCACTGGAGGCCATGGTGTAGGGGTTAGGGACATGCTGGGATGAGGGCTGGGCTTGCTGCTCCTGGAGGTCCCTTCCAGCCAGGACGATTCTGTGAGTATCTGTGTCAGAGCAGCTGGGTAACAGCAGGACCCAGGTAACTGAAGGCCAGTAGTTGGATAAAGTTCCTTCCTGTGGAGCCCGAGCAGGTTCTTACTCCCACCCCTCACTACAGTTTCTTTTGCAGGAGGCTGCCAGTGCTCCGTACGTAGCTTTGCAGTAGCCTGGACCCCATCACGTTAACTTGCTGTCAGGAAAGGACTGGCACTGGCACTCTGTTGTCACTGGCAGTCTGGCCAGCCTCTGCCTCCCTGCTTTTACCGCAAACCCTCTCTTCATATGAAGCGTTAGCGAGTGCGGTCACGGCAGGAGAGCGCTGCGGCCACAACTCGGGCGTCGCAGTCTGCGTAGCTGCAGCGGGGACAGTTTACGCAGAGCTGCCTGCTGTGCAGATGGCTGGTTTATCTCTTCGTGGCAGCAAAATCATTCAAAGGGCAGGGCTGGATTAATCTGCCATCCCGGGGGCCTCCGACTGTTTGGGCGGTCATTGCCGACCGGCAGAGATCTCCGCCGTTTCTTTCTTTGTTATGTGATGACCGTAAGGCCGGTCAGTATCTCAGACCATTAGGGACTGGAAGGGGCCTCAGAGGATCATCTAGTCCAATCACAGATTCACAGAGGACATGTTCCTGTGTGACTTGGTCTAAGGGATCCTGCTCTGGCAGGGGGATTGGACTGGGTGATCTTTTGAGGTCCCTTCCCATCCCCA
>VXBP01003276.1:0-32357 GCA_013400115.1 Rhinopomastus cyanomelas | reverse complement strand
CCCCACCCCTGGATGTGTTGAAAAGTCACTGAGATGTGGTGTTGGGGGCTGTGGTTTAGGGGTGACCTTGTAGAGCAGGGTTGATGGTTGGACTTGATGATCCTGAGGGTCTTTTCCAACCTGAATGGCTCTATGAGTCTCTGACTCTCTGTTAAAGCAGACATTTACAGTTTTTTCCAATTTGCTTTTGTCATGGAAACCAACCTGAATGGTTGAAAGAAAAATACACTAATTTTGGGGGGAAAACAGACTATTTGCTTTCACCAACCCTTTTCTTTAGAAATTCTTTGGAAAATAGGCATCATCACCAACAAACTCTTTTCCCCCGCCCAGCTAAGCTGCAGGGTGCTTGACTGTTGGCACGTGGAAGTGTGTTCTCTCTAGCTGCACAGGTTTCATGCTTTGAGGGATTTCCAGTCAAGACCTCGTGGATGTTTTTGTCTGAAAGGTGAATCTTTCGAGGCATTTCATTACAGAAGATTTGTAGCTGCTCCTTGTCCTGTGTAGACTGGACCTTAGGGAGAAGCTCTTTGCTGGGAGGGTGGCTGGGCACTGGGCTGCCCAGGGAGGTGGTGGAGTCCCCATCCCTGGAGGGGTTTAAAATGGAGTAGCTGGAGCACTGGAGGCCATGGTGTAGGGGTTAGGGACATGCTGGGATGAGGGCTGGGCTTGCTGCTCCTGGAGGTCCCTTCCAGCCAGGACGATTCTGTGAGTATCTGTGTCAGAGCAGCTGGGTAACAGCAGGACCCAGGTAACTGAAGGCCAGTAGTTGGATAAAGTTCCTTCCTGTGGAGCCCGAGCAGGTTCTTACTCCCACCCCTCACTACAGTTTCTTTTGCAGGAGGCTGCCAGTGCTCCGTACGTAGCTTTGCAGTAGCCTGGACCCCATCACGTTAACTTGCTGTCAGGAAAGGACTGGCACTGGCACTCTGTTGTCACTGGCAGTCTGGCCAGCCTCTGCCTCCCTGCTTTTACCGCAAACCCTCTCTTCATATGAAGCGTTAGCGAGTGCGGTCACGGCAGGAGAGCGCTGCGGCCACAACTCGGGCGTCGCAGTCTGCGTAGCTGCAGCGGGGACAGTTTACGCAGAGCTGCCTGCTGTGCAGATGGCTGGTTTATCTCTTCGTGGCAGCAAAATCATTCAAAGGGCAGGGCTGGATTAATCTGCCATCCCGGGGGCCTCCGACTGTTTGGGCGGTCATTGCCGACCGGCAGAGATCTCCGCCGTTTCTTTCTTTGTTATGTGATGACCGTAAGGCCGGTCAGTATCTCAGACCATTAGGGACTGGAAGGGGCCTCAGAGGATCATCTAGTCCAATCACAGATTCACAGAGGACATGTTCCTGTGTGACTTGGTCTAAGGGATCCTGCTCTGGCAGGGGGATTGGACTGGGTGATCTTTTGAGGTCCCTTCCCATCCCCAATGTCCTCCTGCCACAGCAGGAGTCTCTAGATCCAGTCGCACAGGAACAGCCCAGGTGGGTTTGAAATGTCTGCAGAGAAGGGGACTCCACAACCCTCCTGGGCAGCCCCTGCCAGTGTTCCATCACCCAGGGGGGTTGTGGAGTCTCCTTCTCTGGAGACATTTAAAACCCATTTGGCTGTGTTCCTGTGTGACTGGATCTAGGGGACCCTGCTCTGGTGGGGGATTGGACTGGATGATCTTCCAAGATCCCTTCCAACCCCTAATGACTGGATCTAGGGGATCCTGCTCTGGCAGAGGATTGGACTGGATGATCTTTTGAGGTCCCTTCCAATCCCTGATGACAGGATCTAAGGGATCCTGCTCTGGCAGAGCATTGGACTGGACTGGATGGTCTTTCCAGGTCCCTTCCAATCCCCAACATCCTGTGATTTTAAAGCCATGTTTTGTCACCCTGTCCCACAGTTCTGAGCATCATGCTAGGTATCCTTTTGGCCATGGCTGAGCTGCTCTGTGTGACTTTTCAGCAGACAATTGTGTGTTTTATGCTCTCGATACGTAGAGGCTGGCAGTAAGTAATGGGCAGGGTAGGGCCAGGAACAGCCTGATGGCTGGTGTGTAAAGATTAGCAGTCAGACGTGCCTGCTGGATGGAAATAGATATGTTCAGTGCAGCCTACAGAACCCTGACCCCAACTTCATGGCTTGCTGCCCGGAGAGGGGAGTCTAGTCCAACAGCAAATCTCCAGACTTTGTTCTGTTTGCCTGCGTTAAAGCAACAGTCTGTGAGAGCTAAGACCACCAACCACGCTGTTCCTGCTATCGGCTGAAGCCCAATCTCCCCTGCTTCGCAGCAGTCGGATGCTTCCCAGGTGATCAGGACCAGTGTTTAGCAAGTAGAGGGCTGGGAGGTTTATTGCTCAGCAGGCTGTGACTAAGCTTCAGTACGCTCTGGTGGGGTGATGGCACTGATGATCTTTCGAGGTGCCTTCCCATCCCTAATGTTCTGTGACTCTGTGCAGGTCTCCATAGGTTTGATTTGCAAGAAATATGTGTGTGCAGAGCAGGTTTTGCACAATAACACAGCACTAGATAATGTCTATGAACAGCCCTCACGCTAGCAAAAGTTATCACTGGAAACTGTGTGACTTGGTCTGGGTGATCCTGCTGTGTCAGGGGGGTTGGACTGGATGATCTTTCGAGGTCCCTTCCAATCCCTGATGATTCTATGATCACAGAATTATTGAGGCTGGAAAAGACCTCTAAGGTCATCAGTTCCAGTGTCACAACTATACCTGTGGTTGCTCAGCTGACTCTGCAATTCAGGTGAGTTAGTTAAGAGGGGAGATTTCAGCTGTAAGTGTGATGCGAGGTGAAACTATTCAGAGCTCTAACGCATCCTGCTGGAGGGAGTCCAGCGTGAGCAACGCGGATGATGAGGGAAGGGGAACAGCTCCGTGATGAGGAGAGGCTGAGGGAGCTGGGTCTCTTCAGCTTGGAGAAGGGGACACTGAGGGGTGACCTCATTAATGTCTATAAATATGTGAGGGGTGGGTGTCAGGAGGATGGAGCCAGGCTCTGCTCAGTGTCATCTAGTGATAGGACAAGGGGCAATGGATGTGAGCTGGAATAGAGGAGGTGCCATATATATATATCAGAAGGACCTTCTTCCCAGTGAGGGTGACAGAGCCTTGGAACAGGCTGCCCAGGGGGTTGTGGAGTCTCCTTCTCTGGAGATGTTTAAAACCCACCTGGCTGTGTTCCTGTGTGACTGGGTCTAGGGGATCCTGCTGTGGCAGGAGGATTGGACTGGATGATCTTTCAAGATACTTTCCAATCCCTAACGTGTGAGCCTTTAAATGTTAAGGCTCATATCTGTGATTCTTTGTGTGATTAGTGAGAAAGTTTCTACCAGCTGGAACGATGGCTCTTGCAGCGCCTGACACCAAACCTAACTTGAGGTCTTGAGGTGAGAAGAGTAAATATTGCAAAAAGCACCCCCCCTCCTCCCCGCCGTCTTTTGCAGGGTTTTCCTCAGCCTGGTTCCTCCCTAACACTTTCATTTCCCTGCCTGCACCCAGGTCAGAGACTTAAAAGGAGCTCAGCTGGGAGCACGTTGGCCTGTACAGTATTTACAACATTTAGATTGAATAATTTGATGAATTTTGTGAAAAATGCATCTTGAGCAAGGAGAGGCTTGTTGAGACTTGGTGGGCTTTCCAGTAGGATAAAACTCGTAGGAGAGTTGTGTTTGCAGCAGAGCGAGAGAGGTTTGTCGGTCAGCGATACCGATCAGTCCACAGAGGCAAGGTGGCAGGAAGGAGGATGTCCTCATACGCGGGTATAAAAGATGCCAGAGTGAGTGATGGTCTGAGGAGGCTGCTAGTGCCTGAAGTGGAGCAGGAGATGTCACAGAATCACCGAACATCAGGGATCCGAAGGGACCTCAAAAGATCATCCAGTCCAATCCCCCTGCCACAGCAAGATCCCCTAGACCAAGTCACACAGGAACACATCCAGGCGGGTCTTAAACATCTCCAGAGAAGGAGACTCCACAACCCCCTGGGCAGCCCCTGCCAGGGCTCCATCACTCCCACCGGAAAGAAGTTCCTTCTCATATTGATGTGGAACCTCCTCTGCTCCAGCTCACACCTACTGCCCCTTGTCCTATCACTAGATGACACTGAGCAGAGCCTGGCTCCATCCTCCTGGCACCCACCCCTCACATTTTTATAGACATAAATGAGGACACCCCTCAGTCTTTTCCTAGCTCAAGAGATCCAGCTCCCTCAGCCTCTCCTCATCACGGAGCTGTTCCACTTCCTTCATCATCCTCGTCACTCTCCACTAGACTCCTTCCAGCAGCTCAGTGTTCTTCTGGAACTGAGGGGCCCAGAACTGGACACAACACTCCAGATGTGGTCTCATCAGGGCAGAGCAGAGGGGGAGAAGAACCTCTCTGGATCTGCTAACCACTTCCATCCTGATCCACCTCAGGATCCTGTTGGCCCTCTTGGCCACCCTGTTGGCCACCAGGACCTCCAGGTCCCTTTCAGTGGAGAGTATTTTAAGAGGATGGTTCCCAGTTGCCACCTGTGACACTCTCACACAGGTCCTTTGCCTAATGATCTCCTGCCACCTCCTGTTGCTGACCAGGCCAGCGCCGGAGGAACAGCGCGTGCGGCTTCCTTGAGTGAGCAGACAAGTCTTTAAGTTAAGCAGCTCCAGTCCCTGGAGAGCCCGCTGGGACCTACTTGTCCTGTGGTGCAGCTGCTTTTTATTAACATGTATGAAGATGATGAGAATCCAGGTCACGCCAGCACTGCTGGCCGGGTTCTTTCCCCTGCACCCACCGTTTGGGCGGCTCTAGAGGAGAGAGCGCGGGTCGAGGTGAAGAGAACAGCCGGTGTCCAGCTCTGGCTCCTGGATTCCCAGGTCTTCTCGGTCTGTTGTGGAGTCGTCGCTGGAGGAACCCCCTGATATTGACCTCGCTCAGTGTTAGCGCAGACGTGGGCTGGGTTTGAACTGACAGCCGCTGCTTTCCTCGGCACTGGCAGTGCTCTTTCTTCCCCCTTCGCTCGTTTCCAGCTGGAGACGAGCAGGAATTTGAAATCAAAGCCAGGCTTGTGGATTTGCAGTGAGGAGTTCCCCTCGTCCTCTGAGCGAGACGATGCCTGGCTGAGGGAATGATGGCAAGAGCTCCAAGCCCGGAGGGCCGGGGTTCTGGAGAGCAGTGCCGTTGCCGTAGGGTGGCTGGGGGGACGCGGCCAGCTCTGCGTGCGGGACACGTACGGTTCTCCGTCTGCACCGGGGCAGACAGAGCCGTTCTGAAGTCACGCCGAACTAAGCAGCTGTGTGTCGGTGGGTGACCTGGGAGGGAGTGTCGATGTGCTGGATGGAGGGTGGTGAGGCTGTGCAGAGGGACTTTGACAGACTGTGTGGATGGGCTGAGGGTAGAGCCAAGTGTGGGTTCTGCAGCTTGATCCTCAGCCTGATGGTGATGGGGAGATGGTGTGTGTCAGCTCAATAGAGCCGCGCGTGGGCTCCTGCATTTCGGTGACAACCACCCCCTGCACCTACAGGCTGGGGGTGGGGGGGCTGGAGAATAGTCTGGCAGAGAGGGACCTGGGGGTTCTAACTGACAGGCAACAGGGTGCCCAGGTGGCCAAGAAGGCCGGTGGCATCCTGGCCTTGATTAGAAAGTCTGTTCAACAGGGTTAGGGAGGGGATTGTCCCCCTGTGCTCAGCACTGGAAAGGCTGCACCTTGAGGACTGGGTCCAGCTTTGGGTGCCTTAGTCCAAGGGAGACATAGAGGGGCTGGAGTGAGGGCAGAGGAGGGCAACAGAGCTGGGGAAGGGGCTGGAGAATCAATCTGATGAGGACTGATGGAGAGAGTTCGGCTGTTGAGTTTGAGGAAGAGGAGGCTGAGGGGAGACCTCATCGCTCTCCGCAACCATGTGAAAGGACCCTGCAGAGATGCTGGTGCTGGGCTCTTCTCACAAGTCGTTAGTGACAGAAGCAGAGGGAAGTGCTTCAGGCTTCACCGGGGAAGGTTAAACTGACCATCAGGAAGAGATTCTTACTGGAGAGGGTAGTCAGGGACTGGGCTGGGCTGCCCAGGGTGGTGGTTGAGTCCCCATCCCTGGATGTGTTGAAAAGTCACTCAGATGTGGTGCTGGGGGATCTGGTTTAGGGATGAACTAGTGGAGTAGAGTTGATGGTTGGACTGGATGATCCCAAGGATCCTTTCCAACCTGAGTGGAGTGATTCTATGACCTTAAATGATGAGATACAAAGACAAGAGCAATTAGAGGCAAATATACTTCAAGGTGCTTGAGACACTCCATCCAGCTCTGCTGTAACATCTAGATGCTCCTCCGAGCCGCTGCGAGGCTGGAGTGCTCTGTAATGAAGAGCCTGACTGTTTGTGTTTGGGCTGATAGCGGGGAAGAGGAATTTTCAGAGGAAGTGATCTAAGAGTGTCTTGGTGGTAATGGCAAAATAAACAATAATCAAACCACCAGAACAACAAAAGAACCCCAGCAGGATATGAAAGGCATCGCCTTTTGTGCCTTTTCTACTTGAACAGATGCTACAGAGCTGTGTGAGATCCCCGTCGTGTTCCACGGTTACACCTGCAAGGCGGTGGGTCTGTTGGCACCAAGTTAAATCCGTGGGCTGTGAGGGGAATTCCTTTCCTATTTTTAGGAACTTTGTTCTCTGTTCTAGAATGTGATGGGCTTGTCTCTCCCTGCTCTCCTCTGGGGAATAAAAGGGAAGTGCTCACAGAATTTTCAAGGCTAGATAAGACCTCACAGCTCATCCAGCCCAGCCCAGGACCTAATAGCACCCCAGCAGCCAGACCAGGGCACTCAGGGTCACAGCCAACATCTCCAGGGATGGGGACCCACCACTGCCCTGGGCAGTCCAGTCCAGCCTCTGATCACCTTTTCCATGAGCAAGGGCTTCCTGCCACCCAACCCAACCCTCCCCTGGCAGCTTCAGGTCCTCCCATCTTGTCCTGGCTCTGGCTGCCTGGGAGAAGACTCTGACCCCCACCTGACTACAACCTCCCTTCAGGGAGTTGGAGAGAGGGAGAAGGTCCCCCCCGAGTCTCCTCTTCTCCAGGCTGAACACCCCCAGCTCCCTCAGCCTCTCCCCACCAGACTTTCTCTCTAGCCCTTCCACTCAGCTCTAAGTTCTGCCTCCACGCTGCTGATTCTGCAGTAAAAATCTCTTTGAATCAGGGTAAGAGCAGCTACGTTCCTCTGGAGGTCTCGCAAGTTCTGAGTGGCCTTGGCCACCAGCACAACCCCAGCCACACTTCCCTTCGGACGCACACCCCCTGTCCTTGCTGGGAGGTCTTTGCACCCAGTATCACCAAGCCTTGGTTTTGATTGCGTTTTTCCAGATGCTGACTCTGTAGAGATACTAAGGGAGGGTCATGTGTGAAGAACGTCTGTAGACAAGCAGTTCACGTCTCTCCCGGGCAGCTGGCCTGTAAATATTTTGAATTTTTAGAACCCGCATTCAATCCTCTCTAAAACTAGAAAGAGATAATAATATTTAGCTGAACAAAAAGCAAAAGCTGTCTATCTCTTGATTATTTACTGCAAAAGGCCTTTGACCTTCAGCTCGTGCCATCTCATTTCTGCTTTCCACGGGATCTTTTGGGTTTCAGCAGCTATTTCAAATTTATGGCGGAGCAAACCCCCAACATCCTATGAGTAGGGCTTGAAAGCCTCCCTCACTCTTGCACATGTGAGCAAACCTCATGGCTGCAGCGCGAGACCCTTGTGCTCTGAATCACAGAACCATTCAGGTTGGAAAAGACTTGGGATCATAGAGTCCAGCCTTCAACCCTACTCTACGAGGGAGTCCAACCATCAACCCTACTCTACAAGGTCACCCCTAAACCACATCCCCCAACACTTAGATGTGTCTTTTAAACTTACTTGGGCCAGTCTAATCCTCCCCTATTGGAACTTGAAGCCCTTCCTCTGCTTCTGTTGCTAATTCCCTGTGAGAAGAGGCCAGCACCAACATCTCTACAAGGTATTTTCAGGTAGTTGTAGAGTGTGATGAGGTCTCCCCTTAAAGTTCTCTTCCTCAGACTAAACAGCCCCAGCTTCATCAATCTCTCCCCAAAACTTGTGAGGTTCTACAGATAATAGCCTCTTAAAATCTTTAAATAAGCTGTTCTCTTCAGAATAGCTTTCTGCTATTAAAAATGTTATCACAAGACTAACAAAATCTCAAAAGATCATCCAGTCCCATCCCCCTGCCACAGCAGGACCCCCTAGATCCAGTCATTAGGGATGGGAAGGGACCTCAAGAGCCCGCCCAGTCCATCCCCCTGCCACAGCAGGATCCCCTAGTCCAAGTCGCCCGCAAGGCTTCTCTCCCAGTTACTTTAAGCCTTTACGAGACGAAGGGTTGGCCATTAAGTCAAGGATTTCTTTTCAGTGGGAGGATGTCTCCCTTTCCAAATTCCGGGGAGGGGAAGCCAAAGCTGCCTTTGCCCCTCCGTGGTGGTGAAGAGCAGTGCCACCCTACGATCGCATCATCACCGTGACCCTGCCTGACCCTGGCTTTAGGAGGGCAAGAACCCAGCCGCTCCCTGTAAGCCCAGAGGGGGTTTGGCCAGCTGTGCTCACACAGCAGGTACCGATAACTCACATGTTTTCCCGTGACAGCCCCGGTCGCTGCCCCCTTGGCCCGGATTCCACTCAAACGGAGACGCCTTGGGTTTTGAAAAGCCATCAGAGGCTAAGTTCCACAGGGAGGGGTGTTTGGTTGTGCCAAGTGCCTGAGCTGCTCTCCTCTAGTGGTGCTTCTGCCGGCAGCCCTGGTCGCTATCTCGTAATCCAACTCGTGTCAATTAGCCGTCGGCCCTGACAAAAGCTCTCTTATTCACGTTGTGCATCTAGCTCCCAATAAATCTTTCTTCTGCTCCATCAACATTTTCTTCCCCTCAGTTCTCATGCTGTAGCTCTTATCAGTTGCTCCTCTCGAGAGACCAAATCCTCTTTCTCACTCTGTCTTTGCTTTCTATGTTCTTGCCCACGAAAGTAACGGAGAGTTGGGTGAGGAGAGATTGAATGGACTGTAACCAGGGCAGAGTCTGGCATCTGGGCAAGAACAACCCCAGGGACCAGGGTAGACTGGGGACTGACCTGTTGGAGAGCGGCACAGGAAAAAGGGACCTGAGGGTCCTGGTGGCCAGCAGGATGGCCAGGAGCCAGCAACGTGCTCTTGTGGCCAAGAGGGCCAACAGCATCCTGGGGTGGATCAGAAGGGGGTGGTTAGCAGATGGAGAGAGGTTCTCCTGCCCCTCTACTCTGCCCTGGTGAGACCACATCTGGAATCTCATGTCCAGTTCTGGGCCCATCAGTTCCAGAAGGACACAGAGCTGCTGGAGACAGCCCAGTGCAGAGCCACAGGGATGACAAAGGGTGGGGACCATCTACCTGAAAGGCTGAGGGAGCTGGGAGAAAAGGAGACTTAAGGGTGACCCCATGGATGTTGATCAATATGGAAAGGCCAGGTGTCAGGAGGATGGAGCCAGACACCCAATTATAGGACAAGGGGCAGTGGGTGTCAGCTGGAACAGAGGAGGTTCCACATCAATATGAGAAGGACCTTCTTGCTGGTGAGAGTGACAGAGCACTGGAAGGGGCTGCCCAGGGGGGTGGTGGAGTCTCCTTCTCCAGAGATGTTTCAAACCCACCTGGATAAGTTCTTGTGCGACTGGATCTTGGGGACCCTGCTGTGGCAGGGGATTGGACTACATGATGTTTTGAGGTCCCTTCCCATCCCTCGGGCTCTGTGGTTCTGTGTGTGAGCAGCAAGTCCGTCCAGCTGGGTAACGACACACATTGCTCAGCTGTCACTTACGGTCAACCCAGACCGCTTTGCTGGTCTGAGGATGCGCCACTGAACTCACTGTTCTGGGAGATGGATCAAAGTGGAGACAATGTGTTTCTCCACAGGATAACAAACTGAGTGAAGACCATCTGGTAAAAGAGATTTAGAGGAAAGCAACTTAATTTAGACTCAGCCCTGCTTGCGCCTGGTTTGGTGGTAGTTTGTGGTTTACCCGAGCGCTGCCTCGCGAGAGCACCCAGAGGTTTACTCCTTGGGAAGGCACTGGGTGTCCAGACCTGCTGCCCTCGTTGGTGGTCTTCGATGACTACTGTGATTAACATGAGGGCAGGATGACCTGAGTGAAAGGAGGCCTCAGATGAAGTGTCCTACTGAGACGAGGGCTCTGGGGAAGCACGGCAAACAAGCCACTGCTGGAGGGGAGTTCGGGCCAGAGAACACTGACGTTTGTGAGAGCCAGGGAAGGCAGAACCACAAACCCCCAAGTACAGGCTCCCACCTCCAGCATCAGTTCTGCGTTTTCTTGCATTTGTGGGGTCCGTCCCCACAAAGGAACCTCTGGATGGTTTTGGTCAAACCCTGGCCTCTAGCTGAAGGGAATATGTCCCAGGTAAAGGAAAACAGTGGGAGGCTGCCAGGGGTTAGGGCTGGGCCAGCCACTAGACCAAGGACACTCACTCTGAAAGAGGAAGAGAATAAAGCAGAGAGATTGTGAACTTGCAAAGAAAGCTAAAAGGGCTCTAATGAAATAAGAGCAATAACATGAGGTAGAGGCAAACATGCACAAACTCAATATTGAACCCACCCCCCTGATGGCAGCTACTTCACTGTCAACACTGATGCTGTGGGCAGACGCTGAGGAAGCCCAAGAGTGGAATCAGAGGCAGACAGACAGATTTAGGAGATGGGTTTGGGGATACAGGCTGGGATCAATGGCAGAGACATTTCAAACCCACCTGGCCGTGTTCCTGTGCGACTGGATCTAGGAGATCCTGCTGTGGTGGGGGAATTGGGCTGGATGATCTTTTGAGTGCCCCTCAGATGCCAACCACTGAAGAACTGCTGGAAAGAGTGCAGCACAGAGCCACAGAGATGATGGAGTGGAACATCACAGAATCCAGAACATCAGCGGTGGGAAGGGACCTCGAAAGACCATCCAGTCCAATCCCCCTGCCACAGCAAGATCACCTAGAACCAGTCACACAGGAACATCAACTTGATTAGGAAAGGCTGAGGGAGCTGTGTCTCTTGAGCTTGGAGTAAAGGAGACTGAGGGGTGACCCCGTGAATGTTGATCAATGTGGGAAGGACAGGTGTCATGAGGATGGAGCCAGGCTCTGCTCAGGGGCACCCAGTGACAGGACAAGGGGCAGTGGGTGTGAGCTGGAGCAGAGGAGGTTCCACATCAGTGTGAGAAGGACCTTCCTCCCAGTGAGGGTGCCAGAGCCCTGGCAGGGGCTGCCCAGGGGGGTTGTGGAGTCTCCTTCTCTGGAGACGTTTCAAACCCACCTGGGCTGTTCCTGTGCGACTGGATCTAGGAGATCCTGCTGTGGCAGGGGGATCGAACTCGGTCATCTTTTGAGGTTCCTTCCAGCCCCTAATGAGTACCTACAGTTCTATGATTCTGTGAAAGAGGTGAGGACACTCATTCGTGTCTTCCCAGCTCAACTTAAAAATCAGATATTAAGGGATAAATCCAAGAGGCTTAATTGATACTAAGAGGTTGTTGTTATGATGTTATTGAGATGTCGTTGAAGGGTAAATGTTCTTTTGGGGGACAGGGTTCAGTGGTGCTGATAGGACTAGGAAAAGGTTGCACTCAATGATCTTCCCTTCCAGCCAAAACTCTTCTATGATTCTATGTCCTCTAGACAGACTCTTCTATGATAGAATCTTCTATGATTCTATGTCCTCCTGGATGTGTTGAAAACTTGCTTAGATGTAGTGTAGGGGCTCTGGTTTAGGGGTGACCTCGTAGAGTGGGGTTGATGGTTGGACTCGATGATCACAGGTCTTTTCCAGTCTGAATGACTGTGTGAGCCTATGATTCCAAATGCTCTCTGTTACCTACAGGAGAGTTTTCCAGGAGAAATAATCACATCAAGATGCATCTAGAAACAATACATAATCTCCTCCATTCTTCCCTCGTGAACAACTAGCTTCTCGCTCGCTTGCCTGACCTGTTCGACACACACCTGGCACCTGCCTGCAGGCCAAGTGACAGCTCCATCACGACAGGGCTGTGACAGGGTCAGGGTGTCAGAGCTGGAACTGCTGGAAGTGCCCACAGGGTCAGGGTGTCAGAGCTGGAATTGCTGGCTGTGACCGACAACAACGCACGAGCCCGACAGAGGTTGGAGGTAGCTCCGTGTAGGGTGGCTGGATTGCCCCGATGTTTACAACTAGCTGCTTAAGAAATGGTGGGACTGCACAGACTACTGAATCCTCATGAGAGCGACTCCAGCGAATTTGAGTGCAGAGGCAGCACATCTGGAGCCAAGGCAGCAGAACGAACTGTGGTTGTTTAGCTGTGAACAGATAGAGATGATGAAAGGAGGGTCAAGAGAAGAGAACGATGAGGTTAAGGAACAGGAGGAGTTCTACAAAGGTGGTGTAATCAGGGCTGCCCCTGGAGCACTACAGCCTTGAGCAGAACAACAAAACAAACCTGTTTCTTACCACATCTCAGGGCTCCTTTGCCAGGAGGACTGGAGGTGTAAGTGGCAGCAGAGAAAAACCTGGCATGGATGGGTCATGGCAACAGGTGTGAGCTGGGACAGAGGTGGTTCCACATCAATGTGAGAAGGACCTTCTTCCCAGGGAGGGTGACAGAGCCCTGGCAGGGGCTGCCCAGGGGGGTTGTGGAGTCTCCTCCTCTGGAGATGTTTCAAACCCACCTGGTCATGTTCCTGTGCAACTGGATCTAGGGGATCCTGCTGTGGCAGGGGGATGGGACTGGATGGTCTTTCGAGGTCCCTTCCAATCCGTAATGTTCTGTGATTTTGACTTCAGTGAGGATGGAGACCACTGCCTCAGGGGGTTATCCGCAGCAGGCTGCTCCTGCTGAGCAGGACTGCGACTGGGGCTGGCAGTCGGAAAGCCCTGAAACATCACACCTCGCAGGGCGCAGGTGCTCGAGGTCAGCAGCTCACCAGACGTTGCTGTGCACTTGGAAACCCACTGCCACTCTCCTTACTTGAGGGTAAAAGGCCAACAGACTGGGGCTTTGCTGTTCCCTGGCAGGAGTAGCACCATCTGGACATAGTCGGGCAGTCATCCAGAAAGGGAAGAACTTGGGGTCTTGGGCCACCTCAGGCTGAAGGGACTGGAATGTTCACATCCCACCTCCTAAAGTGAACTGAGCACCAAGTGCTTTGAAGAAGAGTGAGCAAGGAAAGACCTGACTGCAGCCAAAATAGAAGGGCTCTCAGGAAGAGGAGGTTGTTCTTGATTCCACTGAAGGTTTTCACATGTGATAGCTCTTGGATAGAAAACCACAAGTTCTATACATGAGCTCTCCTCAGCCACTTGGCTGGCACAGCAGCACTTTACCACCTGTTCAGGGGTTTAATAGGTAAATGACGCGTGCTTCCAGGACGGCTGGAGGATTAGCGATCCTCTAGGGACCTGGTAGATCAGCCTGGCCACCTCCTGGCTATGACTCAGCCCCCTGTGCCTGCACAGGATTCTGCTGGGTGGATCCTCCACAGGGCAGAAGTACAGAAGCCAGCTGGGTTTATTTAGCTTCTTTCTTCTCTAGCCCATGTAGTCTGTCAGCACTTGCATTGGTAAGAAGAGGTGAGCATTTACAGCAAGCTTTCTACACTTACTTGAGTCTCCTTCTACCATCCTGACCCATGGCAGCCAGAAGAAAATTAGAAGCTCTTCTATTTCTTGTCCTGTTAAGGGAGTCTTTTAAATGCTGTCTCTCTGAAAATGCACTTGTGAAAGCAGCACTGCAGCAGGACTTGTAATGTAAACACAATCAACGTGCAAACCAAGTTCCTCTCCCTTCCCACACAACTTCAAATCACCTCTGTGTTCTCTAGTAGGGAAAGACACTTAGGTGTAGTCTTGGGGGATGTGGTTTAGGGGTGAACCTGTAGAGTAGGGTTGGTGTTGGGCTTGATGACCCCAAGGGTCTTTTCCAACCTGAATGATTCCATGATTCATGTGTTCCTGCTCCCTATGTATCTTGCAGAGAAGAACTCTCTTTTCTCATATAGAATCATAGAATCGTTAGGGATTGGAAGGGACCTCGAAAGATCATCTAGTCCAATCCACCTGCAACAGCAGGATCACCTAAACCAAGTCACACAGGAATCATAGAACCAGATCCTCCAGCACCACATCTAAGTGACTTTTGACCACATAGAATCATTAGGGATTGGAAGGAACCTCAAAAGATCATCCAGTCCCATCCCCCCAACACAGCAGGATCCCCTAGGTCCAGTCACACAGGAACATGGCCAGGTGGGTTTGAAACTTCTCCAGAGGAGGAGACTCCACAATCCGCCCGGGGCAGCCCCTGCCAGGGCTCTGGCACCCTCACTGGGAAGAAGGTCCTTCTCACACTGATGTGGAACCTCCTCTGCTCCAGCTGACACCCACTGCCCCCTTGTCCTGCCACTGGGTGCCCCTGGCAAAGCCTGGCTCCACCCTCCTGACACCCACCCCTCACATATTTATAGACGCTTTAAAGTCCATCTCTTTTTCAAAGATGGGTGTTTTTTCACAGCAGTGACATTGGAAGTTCACAAAGATGTTTCCCACCAGAAAGTTCAGCGCCGCTGTTTATTTGTGCGCGTGTGGGTGCTTCAAATCGCCTTTTCCATCCCTCAGTGTTATTAACCAGCAGTGATTTTGATTCTGTTTTCCTTCTCCACTAATAAGAGTTTGTTTTTCTTAAACAAACGAGGCCAGCGCCTGGCCAGGCTTTCACAAGCTAATACAACACTACCAAGTCATCTCTGTGTGTGTTTAGAAATGTTAAATTAGCTGAGAAATATGTCAAGCAGCTCGTAGACAATGAACTCAGCTTCAGAAAGTTCGTTAGACATTCCAAGGCATTTGGAATGAAATCACTGAGAGGCAGTTAATATATTTCCACTGGCTGCATTCCCACTCTTTCCATTTGCTTGCAGAGCAGAGACCAGGATGGAGGGCGAGTGCCAAGTTGTGAGAGGAGATGTCACTGCACACCTTGGAACGGCAGTTCTGCCCTCTGTGGAGACCAGCAGTTGCTGGAGACTCCTGATTAGAAATCACAGAATGTCAGAGGTTGGAAGGGACCTCGAAAGATCATCTAAGACCAACCCCCACTCAGCTGGAGCAGGGCCAGCCTTCAGCATCTGGTGTACCCAGACTGTCTGCCATCCAAGTACCATAGAAGCATCACAGCTGGAAAGGACTTCCAGCATCAGGAGGATAGGATGAGGGGAAATGGCCTCAAGTTGCATCAGGGGAGGTTTAGATTGGATCTTTGGAAGAAGTTCTTTGCTGAGAGAGTGGTTGGGATCTGGCACAGGCTGCCCAGGGAGGTGGTGGAGTCTCCATCCCTGGAGGGGTTTACAAACCGAGTAGCTGGAGCACTTGAGGCCATGGTGTAGGGGTGAGGGAGCTGTTGGGCTTGATGACCCTGGAGGTCCTTTCCAGCCAGGATGATTCTGTGTTTCCTGTCTGTTTAGAAAGTGGTGATAATAGGCTCTCCTAATGCAAATACTTGCCCCAAGTCTTCCACAGAATGGAAGATGCTTCTCGTATCTGTCGTAGCACTGAATGTGCCGGGGGGGAACAGACTGATCCTTCGGTTTCAGCAGGTAAAGCATCTTCAGCAGCTTGAGAAACCACAGCAGGGCGTCCATCACCATGGCACGTCAGTTAGCTGGAACATTTTACTCCACTCTCATAAAAACTATGACATTAAAAGGTCTGGGAAATTTGTTAAGTCACACCTTCCCCTACCTACTACTTCTTTAATTAAACTAGGAAGAACAGATACAGAATCACAGAACATCAGGGATTGGGAGGGACCTCGAAAGATCCTCCAGTCCAGTCCCCCTGACACAGCAGCATCACCTAGACCAAGTCACACAGGAGCACATCCAGACAGGTTTGAAACGTCTTCAGAGAGGGAGACTCCACAACCCCCCTGGATTTTTCTCCAGCTCCAGAGAGGACAACTGGCTCTAGATCACCTGTGTACACATGGAAGGGAGGTAGCCCTTCAGCCTCATGCTTTCTCCCACCTGGAGGTGCTCATCACAGCTCAGACTTGCACCTCCTGGCTCTTTGCAAGTAAAGGAAGAGACTTTCTCAAGTTAGGCTCTTACTGGCTCTCAGAGAAGGGTGGTGCTCCAGGAGCAGGTGTTATAAGGCTGGTTCACCCAGGAAGCTGCCGGTTGGATCCTGGTAGGACTGGGAGCTCTGCAGACCTGTTGCACAGGTTTGCATCTAGCTTCTTGTTTCTGATAGATGTCTATGCAGCATAAAGGAGGTGCTGCCACCTAGTTAATGATAAGAACTTTGTTGTTTTCTTGGAGTGACTTTCTTAATTGTAAGTAATTTTGGTTTTCCTTTAGGGGTGAACATGTAGAGTAGGGCTGACGGCTGGACTCGATGATCCCGGGGTCCTTTCCAACCCGAACGGTTCCAAAGCAAGTGTAGATCACCCTGAGTGTTGGTACTTCAGGTCTATCCTGCTTTTTCCTGAAGGTGGGAGTGACAGAATGAAACGCAGGTTTCCGTTTATCGTAACTCAGCTCTGCACTTCAGTGTCAGATTTATGCAGAACTGCTCGTTGCACCCTCGCTCTCAGCGTTTTGTTTTTCTCTCTTTAGCAATCTTTAAGTATTTAGTGAATATTTGCTTATAATGAATCATCTGGAAAGGTTATTGTGATAGACTGAAGCACAACAGACAGGGCATGCAGCCTGGATATTGCTGGCAATGCACTATCTGGACAGGATAACAGAAGACTATAACTTCAAAATCCAAGTTTTAAATGTAAACAAAATGCAGACATGTTCTAATTTTTTCAGTGTTTTTCTGACGTTTATAGCAATTTCCTTAATCTAGGAAACACTGCAAACTGTTGGTAACAGGCGAAAAGGGGGGCACCAACTGCTAGTGTAACTTGTGCATTTCCAAAGCAGCGAATGACAAATTGGATCCTTTATTAACTTGCAGGTGGAGCAGTTCAAGCCATTTGTGCTCTGTGTGGATGATTCAGTTACAGAATCTGTCAGGTTGGAAAAGACCCTGGGTATTGTTGAGTCCAACCATCAACCCTACTCTGCAAGGTCACCCCGAAACCAGATTCCCCCAACACCACATCTAAGCAACTTTGCAACANATAAGGGAGGTGCTCCACCTCCTTCATCACCTTTGTTGCTCTATGCTGGACTCTGTCCAGCAGCTCCACATCCCTCTTGAACTGAGGGACTCATCCACCACCCTGGGCAGCCCACTCCCGTGCCAGTCTTAGATTTAGACCAACCTTGTGTTCAGCTCCCACCTTTTGTGAGCACCTCCTAGTCTTCCCATGGCAGCACGATGCTGAAATATTATCACCTAATTAGACTCTCCTGTAAGCAAGTAGCTCTAATTAGTTGCAGAGACATGTTTTGGCTGTGCTGACAGAGGTTAGCAGTGCTGCTGTAGATATCTGAGGAAAAGACAAAGAGAAATGGACTTAACATTTACATCTCATTGCCCATTTTTGTTCTTTATGCAATTGGGGCTGAGCTGGGCTCGTCTGGCGCTGGGAGTAGCGGGACTGTTATTACAGGCAGAATTCAAGCACGTTGGCAGAGTCTGTGGGAAAGTTAGTCCACTGTAGTCCTGGTTCTGTTGGATGGTGACACATTCTTTGAGTAGTTAATGTGCTGGCCCCAGGCCTCCAAAAGTAACTCAACCCTTCTTTTCTCTTTATCTCCCTTTGATACTGAAAACTGACAAGAAGATGAATAGGACAGGTTGCCTTCAGGAGGCCTTTACCCCCTTCAATTACAAACTGGTCAAGGTTATTGGGCTGTTTTCCAGTGGAGGATGTTGGAAAGAGTGTCCTGTATCTAAAGGGTGCGGGATCATTGCACACAACATCTTCCTTGCAGGGCGTAATCCTCTGCGCTGTCTGCTTTCCACGAACACAGGTCTGCTGCGTTTGTATTGAGCACAGTTTGACTGTCCTGGGCTGTTAGCTCCAGGGCTGTCATATATAAACATGAGAGCAACCATCATCTTTCAAGAATCACGGTATTATTGAGGCTGGAGAAGCCTTCTGAGCTCAGCCAGCCCAGCCCAGGACCTGACATCACCCCAGCAGCCAGACCAGGGCACTAAAGGCCACAGCCAGGCTGCCCTTCAGCGCTGCCAGGGGTGGGGACTCCACCACTGCCCTGGGCAGCCCAGTCCAGGCTCTGATCACCCTTTCTCTGAGGAAGGGCTTCCTAACACCCAACCTAACCCTCTCCTGCTGCAGCTTCAGGCCCTGCCCTCCTGTCCTGTGAGCAGGACCTTCTCCCTGATGAGGGTGACAGAGCACTGGCAGGGGCTGCCCAGAGGGTTTGTGGAGTCTCCTTCTCTGGAGACGTTTCAAACCTGCTTGGACATGTGTGTGATCCTGCTGTGGCAGGGGGATGATACTGGATGACCTTTCAAGGTCCCTTCCAACCCCTAACGTTCTGTCTTTCTCTGAAAACTCACTTGTCAGTGTTCTCATCCTGTCTCAATATCCTATTTGTACCAAACTTCTCTCTTGGGCTGAGCTTCCACACTGAACCCAGCTGTCCCACCTAGCAGAGCAGGTTTGCTCTAGAGCCAGTCTGAGCTTGGACACCCTTGATTGCCAAATCATCTGGTGCTAGCGCTGCGCTGTTGGAGGGCAGAAATTACTGAGTCTTGTTCTGTCAGGACAACCTTGCTGCTGCAGGATGGCCTCTGGCACAGTTCAGCCCCGTGAGTTTTGCATTTCAGTGGGACCTCTCAGCACTTTGCATCTTGAAGTGATTGTGTTTCTGATCTGGTACTAACAGCTGTAACGAGGGATCTTGTGGAGCGGTGGCCGGTGGCCGAGAGCCAGTGCAAGCTGAAGCTCGTTACGACGGGGAGATGCTGCGGAGCTGTGGCTGATGTTGAAATGCCTCTTGGAAAGCCAGTGCCCGAGCAGATTTTGTGCAGAACAAAAACTTTCAGCTGTTTATACATTGTGGTTTCATAGGCTCTTTTTTTCTCAGAATCCTTTAAGTCTGTTGCCTGAGATCCAAAGGACCAGAAAGAAAGAGGTTAACCTTGCTTCCTGCAAGAGGAGAAACATCTGGATCCCTGTCCAAGCGGTCAGAAGAGAGCGAGGCTGCACATGGCTTTCCAGGTACCCTCCCACAGTTCCTAGCATGGCTGCATTTGGGGTCTCCTAAGGTCTCCTCAAGCTGCAGTTACACTTCCTTTGCCTCCATTTGCTTGATCACTGTGAAAGGCTCAGTAACTCATACTGCACGACCATCTGACTGAAGCCCTGACCTGCCAAATGGGGGGTCCTGGAATGGGGACTGGATGATCGGGTAGCGAGATGGATCAGGAACTGGTGGCAGGATAGAAGCCAGAGAGTGGTGGTCAATGGGACAGAGTCTAGTTGGAGGTCTGCACCTAGTGGTGTCCCCCAAGGGTAGGTACTGGGACCGGTCCTGTTCAATCTATTCATTGATGGTTTGGATGAGGGATTAGGGTGCACTGTCAGCAGGTTTGCTGATGGCACAGAGCTGGGTGGTGTCACCGACACCCCAGCAGACTGTGCTGCCATTCAGCAAGACCTGGACAGGCTGGAGAGCTGGGCAGAGAGAAATAGAATGAAATATAAGAAGGGTAAGTGTAGAGTCTTGCATCTGGGCAAGAAAAATCAGCGTCATGGTGAGGGGCCAGGCCCTGAAGCTGCCAGGGGAGGGTCAGGTTGGGTGTTAGGAAGCCCTTCCTGATGGAAAGGGTGATCAGAGCCTGGGATGGACTGCCCAGGGCAGTGGTGGAGTCACCATCCCTGGAGGTGTTGAAGGCCAGCCTGGCAGTGGCCCTGAGTGCCCTGGCCTGGCTGCTGTGGCAGCATTAGGTCCTGAGCTGGGCTGGATGATCTTAGCCTCAATGATTCTGTGATTCTGTGAAATGAAACCAGCCTGTGAAATGCAAGAGTCCTGCCCATTTTGTGTGACACCTAGCCAGCTGATTACAGGGGACATTCAGGACAGGAGGAAAATCCAACATGAAAATCCCAAGTTCATGGGGTGGAACTGCACTACTGCTTTTGTTGGTTTTTATTGAACAGGCAGGTGTTCGGCACCTTTGTCGTATTTCCTTTGTGTTCAGAAAAGAAGAGCTCTTACACCATCACACCTGTGTCCCAGTCAGCTTGGAGCACTCTGGCTTTCATTTCCTTTAGTACAGAACCCTCTTGGTTTCTTTTTCTCAGCTTTGCTGAAGTTATTCCTGGTTTATGTTGCTCGGAATGAGATTATGCTCAGAATGTCTGACGTGTGCGTGTCACAGAATCACACAACGTTAGGGATTGGAAGGGACCACCAAAGACCATCCAGTCCAACCCCCCTGCCACAGCAGGATCCCCTAGACCAAGTCACACATGGCCAGGAGGGTTTGAAATGTCTCCAGAGAAGGAGACTCCACAACCCCCCTGGGCAGCCCCTGCCAGAGCTCTGGCACCCTCACCATGAAGAAGGTCCTTTTCATACTGATGTGAAACATCACACACTGCCCCTTGTCCTGTCACTGGGTGCCCCTGAGCAGAGCCTGGCTCCATCCTCCTGACACCCACCCTTTCCATATTGTTCAACAGTCATGGGGTCACCCCTCAGTCTCCTTTATTCTCAGCTCAAGAGCCCCAGCTCCCTCTGCCTTTGCTCATCAGGGAGATGCAGGTTTGAAATGTTTCCAGTGAAGGCGACTTCACGACCACCCTGGGCAGCCTGTTCCAGTGCTCCATCACCCTCACTGTGAAGAAGGTCCTTCTGATACTGATGTGGAACCTCCTCTGTTCCAGCTCACACCCATTGCCACTCGTTCTATCATTAGATGCCACTGAGCAGAGCCTGGCTCCATCCTCTGGACACCCACCTTTCACATATTTATAGACACTAATGAGGTCACCCCTCAGTCTACTCTAAACTAGAGAGACCCAGATCCTTCAGCCTTTCCTCATGAGGGAGGTGCTCCACTTCCTTCATCATCCTCGTTGCTCTGCGCTGGACTCCCTTCAGCAGCTCCAGTGCAACCCATACAGGCACGATAGGATGACACGTTGTGGGAAACGGTTTAGGGGTGAAGGTAGGGTAGATGGTTGGACTCGATGGTCCCAGGGGTCTTTTCCAACCAGAGTGATTCTGTGATAGGACATCACAGTGCTGAAGCTGTGGCACTGAGCTGAAACTCATCGCAGCACTGCCCGAATCTGACCAAATTAATACCTGGTCACACCTTGCTGATCTCTCGAGATGTTTAAAACCCACCTGGCCATGTTCCTGTGCGACTTGGTCTGGATGATCCTGCTCTGGCAGGGGGATTGGACTGGATGATCTTTCCAGGACCCTTCCAGTCCCCACTGTTCTGTGATTCTGTGAAAATCTGTTTCCTAAAGGTCACTTGGCAGCAGCTGCTTTGCAAGACATCATTCAATTAGTTGTTTGCGGCAGCTTCTTTTCCCTGTAAAATAGAAACCAACAGCAGGAATTTGAAGGACAGAAGAGTATTTTCAGCTCCACTCTCACTGTAATTTCTTTTCGACTGGACTGCCCTTTGAAAATGTTTACAGCCCTAAACAGCTCCCACGGGAGCGATGCCAACAGTTTTGAACTGTGCAGCTAATTTGAAGTAGCATTGAGACGATTGTGATTGGTACAGACCAGTCTGACCTGTATTTAACAACCCCCTGGAAACAGAGCCGACTCGAACGTCAGTTGGAAATGACAGCTTTCCTCAAATCTCAGTGGAGGAGAAACACGGGTTCCCAAGGGACTTTGGAGAATCATAAGGACAGCGAGCAAAGAGATTTAGAAAGCAACAAACCCTTGGACAGTCTTGGAAGGGGTCTTCGAAGAGGACTGCCTTGATAGCTGGGGAGCAGTCCTGTGGGAAGGGACGTGGGGATGCTGGTAGATGAAAAACTGGCCATGAGCCACCAGTGTGCAGTCACAGCCCAGAAGGCCGGTCCCATCCTGGGCTGCATCAAAAGAACTGTGGCCAGCAGATCAAGAGAGGGGATTCTTCCCCTCTGCTCTACCCTAAGTGTCCATGTGATAACCTTTCACCTCATGTTCTGCATGACCCAGGTGGGTGTCAGGAGGATGGAGCCAGGCTCTTCTCAATGTCTTCTAGTGCTAGGACAAGGGGTGTGAGCTGGAACAGAGGAGGTTCCATATAAATATCAGAAGGACCTTCTTCCCAGTGAGGGTGACAGAGCCCTGGAAGGGGCTGCCCAGGGGGGTTGTGGAGTCTCCTTCACTGGAGATGTTTAAAACCCGCCTGGACGTGTTCCTGAGTGACTGGGTCTAGGTGATCCTGCTGTGGCAGTTGGATTGGACTGGATGACCTTTCGAGGTCCCTTCCAATCCCTAATCTTCTGTGATTCTGTGAAGGGCTGAGAATTCAAGCTAACACATGGATGAATCTCACAGCCAGGTAGAAGGGCCAAGGCTGGACAGGTGCCTCCTACCACAGTCAAGAGTAAGACTGGGTTGGACTCTGTGTTGGCTACCAAGAAAAACCTTTAGCTCTGCTGATGGCTACAAGCCACTAGGAGGGTGGGGAATGGGCCAGACTAGACCTTGAGGTGAGGGATGGCCCTCTCTGTTGTCAGGCCTGATGGGCTGCGCCTGGGCCCTGAGTGACTCCTCCCGGTGCCCCTCCCAGTATAAAAGCAGGAACCATTGGCAGAGAGAGCTGTGAGGTTGTCTGCGGATGGATGCTCCCTGTAGGACTTTCATGTTGTCAGAAGGACCATCTCTTTTTGCAACTGGAGCTACCGCTGACAGCTGCTCATGAGCAGCTCTGGGGGGGCTTTAACAGCCCTGTGGGGCTGCGCCTGGGCCCTGAGGGGCTTTAACAGCCCTGAGGGGGCCTTAATGGCCCTGAGGGGCTGCACCTGGTCCCTGAGGGGCTTTAACAGCCCTGAGGGGGCTTTAATGGCCCTGAGGGGCTGCACTTGGGCCCTGAGGGGCTTTAACGGCCCTGAGGGAGCCTTAAGGGCCCTGAGGGGCTTTAACGACCCTGAGGGAGCCTTAAGGGCCCTGAGGGAGCCTTAATGACCCTGAGGGGCTTTAACGGCCCTGAGGGGCCTTAATGAACCTGAGGGGCTGCACCTGGGTCCTGAGTGACTCCTGCTGGTGCCCCTCCCAGTATAAAAGCAGGGCCCTTTGGCAGAGAGAGCTGTGAGTTGGTCTGCAGATGGATGCTCCCTGTAGGACTTCATGTTGTCAGAAGGACCATCTCTTTTTGCAACTGGAGCTACCACTGACAGCGGGACAGGATGAACTGGACCAGGGTAAGTAACTGGGTTATGTATTTCTCAGGTTTTTAATTTGGTGGTCTCTGTGTGGCCGTGGTAGACCATGGGCCGTGGCAGACCGTGGCCTCTGGTTGGTTTCTCTATTGATGAGCCTTGGGGCCAGGTTGCCTTCTGTCGTGCCTGCAGTGACTGGCTCTGTTGTTTTACTTGCTGGCTGTGCTGTTTTGTTTTTGCACCCTTTAGAGACAGATAACAAACCCTACCTGTCTTTTCTGCTGATGGCTGCATCCCTTTGGTGCACTCTAATCCCTCATCCAAGTCATTAATTAATTAGTTAGTAGTGTATTCAGATGCTGAGTTGGTAGCTTGTTCTGAGGCTGATTTCTTCTTGGCTTGATCACATGGGAGTTCTTTATCCGTGTACCGTGTATGCAGGGGATCCTGCTGTGGCAGGGGGATTGGACTGGATGGTCTTTCGAGGTCCCTTCCAATCTCTAATGATTCCATGATGATTCTGTGATGCACAGACATGGTATAGGAGGATGCTGTATGGTCTTTGTGGCTGCGGGTGAGCACATTAATGATGTAGATGAGAGATATACTTCAGATCTCATGGAGAGCTGATGCTGTCCTGTGTAGCTAAGGAGAACATACTGAGGACTGAGGATTTAACCCCTTCTGATCCTTAATGTTCTGTGATTTGTAAGCATTGCAGTCCTTCAGAGACTGGAAAGCTGCTGGAAGGTCATCTGGGAGCCTCCTCTGCTCCAGGCTAAACAACCTCAACTTCCTCAGCCTGTCCTCATAGCAGAGGTGCTCCAGCTCTCTGCTCATTTGAGCTGGTCTCCTCTGGACACCCTCCAGGAGCTCTATGAAAACACTTCTGAAAAAACTGTCAGTGTCTGGCGCTGCTTTCCAGAAGAGTCTATACTTTGATTTTTAAGGTTAAAATGAAGATGTGTATAGTCTGGCTGCTTGTGCAGGGGACTGGCAGTTGATGATAGCTGCAGCTGGGGAGTGGATTAACTGTAGGACAATCTCAATTCATGCTTTTGATAAATCATCCAGACAAACCTTCCCTAAAATAAGATCATCCTGAAAAGGAGCAGCTTCTGGCTCCCAGTTAGGATAAGTTTGTTCAATTATCGTCAAGGCTGAATCACTTATATAACCAAAGTGTTTTTGCAGTTGGTGGATGTTAAAAATATCATAAGTGCACCATATATTTTTTTATTAAAACAGCAGAGGAAATTATAATTTTGAAGCGGAGGCACTGAAACCTCAAGAGACTTTTTTTCTAGCAGCATTTTTGCTTTACAAGGTGTTTGGTGTGACGTGTGATTATCATGTCACGTGCATCCCGCTTTCTGTAGTATGAACTGCTGGAACAAGGGTGTTATAGCTGGGAGAAAAGGGGACTGAGGGGTGACCCCGTGAATGCTGATAAATATGGAAAGGGCAGGTGTGAGGAGGATGGAGCCAGGCTCTGCTCAGGGGCACCCAGTGACAGGACAAGGGGCAGCGGGTGTGAGCTGGAGCAGAGGAGGTTCCACATCAGTGTGAGAAGGACCTTGTTCCCAGTGAGGGTGCCAGAGCCCTGGAAGGGGCTGCCCAGGGGGGCTGTGGAGTCTCCTTCTCTGGAGACATTTCAAACATGCCTGGACTGTTCCTGTGTGACTGGATCTAGGGGATCCTGCTGTGGTAGGGGGATGGGACTGGATGATCTTTGAAGATCCCTAATCCTTAATGTTCTCTGATTCTATGAGCACTTTTCTGTGTTATTTAAATGGATCTAAGCCAAATATTTTTAGGTTTGTCCATTTTGTTTCATTAAAAAGCAATTGCACTTTTCCAAATGAAAACACTTTGTGGAATATCATGTTCTCCTTGGTAAAGCTGTGAAGAGAGAGCTTTGATTGCACCCTCATTTGGCTGAATCTGGACAGCTAAGCTTTTCAGGTGCCCTAGGAAAGGTGCCTTGGAAGTAATTCTTCTTATCTGTTTTGATGTTTTTGGCCTCAAGTTGCATCAGGGGAGGTTTAGACTGGATCTTCAGAGGAAGCTCTTTGCTGAGAGAGTGAGTGGGTACTGCAGCAGGCTGCCCAGGGAGGTGGTGGAGTCCCCATCCCTGGAGGTGTTTAAAAAGCAAGTATCTAGAGCTCTTGAGGCCATGGTGTAGGGGTTAGGGAGCTGTTGGGATGAGGGCTGGGCTTGATGATCCTGGAGTTCCTTTCCCAGCCAGGATGATTTGATGATTCTATGATCAGTCTCTTGAAGCAACTCTTCTTATCAATATCTTTTACTGTATTTTAGCCAATGTAAATGAATCTGATCTACTGTAAAATCAGAGTCATAGAATGTTCTAGGCTGGAAGGTACCTCCAGAGGTCATATAGTCCAGCCTCCCTACACATGGACAGCTCTACCTAGGTCAGGCTGCTCAGAGCCTCATCAAGCCTGACCTGAAATGACTCCAGGGATGGGGCCCCCCCCACCTCCCCTGGCAGCTCATTCCAGCCTTACACTGTAGAACCTTTCTCTACGATCCAGCCTCAATCTCTCCTTTCCCAGCTTGAACCCATTGCTCCTTGTCCTATCCACATAAACCTTCCCCTGTGTCCATGGAGGCCCCCCTCAGGTACTGGAAGGTCAAAATCATCAATAACTTGGATATTTAGGACCCACCCACTGTAACTGAGAAAAGGCAGCGCCAGACCTTGGCAGGGAATCACTTGGGATGGCTACAAACGCTTGAGAAATACCTTCCAACAACTGCACAGGCATTCCGCATTCCTGAAAAACGTTGGAGTGTGCTGGCGCGGGAAGTGCTGAGCTGAATGGGGAGATGAAAACGAATGAGGTGTTGTGCAATAACTCTGGGCCGTTTCTCCTCATGGCCTGGTTAATTAGCATCCTTCAAACACAGCTCTGGGCTGTCTGGGGTGCACAGCTGGACACTTTGTGCTCTGCTGGTGCTCCAGCTATGCGCAACACGCCACACGCTTCAGCTGCTGTCTCTGTACTGGGAGGAGCACTGCCTTTGCTGCTGTATTTCCTTTTCTTTATTTTCTTATTTGTAATTCAGTTGGAAACTTGAATCTTTGCATTTCAACACGATGTTATTTTACCTTCAGGCTGAGCAAGTGGGGGTTGTTCAGCGTGGAGAAGGGGAGGCTCCCAGGTGACCTTCTAGCAGCTTTCCAATCTCTGAAGAGGGCTACAAGAAAGCTGGGGGAGGGCTTTAGACACAAGTGGTAGTGAGAGGACAAGGGGAAAGGGCTCCAGACTTGAAGATTGGAGATGGAGGTTGGACATGAGGAACAAATTCTTTGCTGTTGAGGTCCTTTTCATACTGATGTGGAACCTCCTCTGTTCCAGCTCACACCCATTGCCCCTTGTTCTATCACTGGGTGCCTCTGAGCAGAGCCTGGCTCCATCCTCCTGACACCCGTCCTTCACATATTGATCAACATTCACGGGGTCACCCCTCAGGCTCCTTTTTCCCAGCTCAAGAGCCCCAGCTATCTCAGCCTTTCCTCATCAGGGGGATGTTCCCCTCCCTCCATCATCTCTGTGGCTCTGCTCTGGACTCTCTCAAGCAGTTCTGATAATAATGAGTCATCTCTGCCATAAAATTGTTATAACAGCCCTATGAACACAGCCAGCAGTGTTATTAATCAAACTGTTAATGTCCAGAAAGCCTTTATCCACACTACATTTATTTTCTTCTAAAAATTGTCAGTTTTCTCCTGATTGCAGTTTCTGTTATCCCAGAAGAGGAGCTGCTCATTTTTCTTTTTCACCTCATCCACAGAAGGGGCAATTATTACAAAATCTATGACTGTAGGAGTAAGGTTCATATTTTATTCAGACAGCTTAAGGGAGGAGAGTGACACTCTGTACAGGAAAAAAACCCCGCAGTATTATCAGAGGTAGCAGAAGTTATGAAAATTTCCATGATCTTCAACACGGTAAAACCTCTTGTGAAATACGTCTGCGTTTAGATAGTGGACTCCCAGGATCCTGGCCTGGACCAGGAATAGCCCGGTCAGCAGGAGAAGGGAAGTTATGGTGCCCTTGTACTCAGCCCTTGTGAGCCATGGGGTCAGTGCTGGGCCCCTCATTCTAGGAGAGACACTGAGATGTCGCAAGGTGTCCAGAGCAGGGCTGCCCAGCTCGTGAGGAGTTTAGAGAACCACTCACATGAGGAGAGGCTGAGGAAGCTGGGCAGGGTTAGTTGGGAGAAGAGCAGGCTGAGGGGTGGCCTCATTGCCATCTACAACTACCTGAAAGGAGGATGTAGAGAGGTGGGGGTTGGCCTCTTCTCCTTAGGAGCTACTGACAGACCCAGGGGCAGTGGTCTGAAGCTGAAGCAGGGGAGGTTTGCATTGGATCTGAGGAAGAAATTCTTTACAGTCAGAGTGGTTGGGCACTGGAAGGGCCTTCCCAGGGACAGGGTTGAGTCACCATAGGATCATAGGATGTTAGGGGTTGGAAGGGACCCAAGAGATCATCGAGTCCAACCCCCCTGCCAGAGCAGGACAAAACTATCTAACACAGATCACAGAGGAACGCATCCAGGCGGCCTTGAAAGTCCCCAGAGAAGGAGACTCCACGACCTCCCTGGGGAGTCTGTTCCAGTGCTCCGTGACCCTCACAGTAAAGAAGTTCCCCCTTGTGTTGAGGCGGAACCTCCTCTGCTGCTCCTATACCCCATGATGTTTTCGTGTAGGTGTTGTAAATGATACAAGGAGGTAGAAGTAAAAACCATGAAGACCATAAAGGAGACATCCAGGCTCATTCCTGAAGCAAGCGCCTATTCCAAGTTCTCCAGTGAGTCATCCTCAGGTTTAATAGCCTGACTTAAGCTATAACCATGCACACTGAAAACATTATACAGCTCCTGCAAAACTACTCACTGCACTTGCAGACCCTGGAAATACCCTTTTCTCTGCTGAGTGAGCTGCAGACAGCTCCGTCCGTCGCCTACTCAGCTGCTGCATGAGGAGCTCACATGCCTTCCACGGAGAGCTCAGGTTTTATGCATCCGCACAGGTCTGCTGAAGTCCTCTAGCTCCATTTTCCTCATTCCTGGAGCTTTTTGAGGAAGGCAACTTTGGGTTTTGTTTTTAAGAGTCGTTTCCTTCTCTCACTAGGATGACTGACTGCTTCTGAAACAGAAAGAAGACAATTTTATAGGTTAAGGAGCGTCTGAAAAAACACATGCACCTACCTCCTGAAGATGAAAAAAACAAAAGACTTCCAAGATATTGTATTTCTTCAACACTGGTTTACTCTGCCTTTAATGGCACTTCACTGTTGAAAAGTTAGGGCATCTTTCCCTCGTCAGACTTCTGGCACAAAAGCAAATTGGAAAAGCTTTGGAAAGGAATTGCTGAGGAGGCCAATGGCATCCTGGGCCAGTGTAGAATCTGGCATCTGGGCAAGAACAGTGATAGGATGAGGGGCAATTGGTGTGAGCTGGAACATTGGAGGTTCCCCATCAGTGTGAGAAGGACCTTCTTCCCAGTGAGCGTGCCAGAGCCCTGGCAGGGGCTGCCCAGGGGGGTTGTGGAGTCTCCTTCTCTGGAGACATTTCAAACCCGCCCAGCTGTGTTTCTGTGTGACTGGATCTAGGCGATCTTGATGTGTCAGGGAGATTGGACTGGATGGTCTTTCAAGGTCCCTTCCAATCACAAACATTCTGTGATTCTGTGTGGATGGACCTCTGTTCATGGAAAATATTTTGAAGTTTCACTTTGTGTTTATGGAACTTGTGCTTGAAAAAACAACCCTACATAACTTTAGATTCTTCTGTCACGCATCTCAAAGTGCTCAACAAATCGGAGGTGCTGCCTGAGCCATTTAATTCTCATGGATCATCTGTATAACCAGGTGAAGAGGCTTGTAACCATTGAAATAGGTTCTGTGGACTGGTCCTAGCAGTGGTCATTATAAACTACACATTTTTCACAGTTTATTAGGATTGAAAGGGGCCTTCAAATCCATCGTGTCCAACCCTCCTGCCCAAGCAGGATACAAATTAATGAAAAGCAGAACCATCTCAAAAGCCTCTACAAAACTGCAACCAGCTAGGGCTGAAACTCCTCTAGAGAAGGGAGCCTCCCTTCCTCCACAGCCTTCCTGGGCAGCCCCTTCCAGTATTTAATAACCCTGACTGTAAAGAAGTTTTTCCTCTTATTGAGGCGAGACTTCTTGTGTTCAAGTTGGCATCTATCACCCCTTGTCCTGTCTGATGCCACTGAACCTACTAGATCTGGTAACACCTGGTTTGGGCATTTATTACTCAAAAAGGTCTTCAAACAGGAAACGAGGTTCAGAATTGTGAGCTGACTTGGAAATATTCACCTGGTCAAGGGCAGACAGGAAGAGACACTGACTGAATCTTCCCTATCTTCTGGTTTTAGAAACTCTCCTATCTTCCAGCTCTAATTCCAAAACCATCTTTCCTCCATTCTTCTGCAATATATTCTGTGTGAACAGCAGAAGTACCTTCTCCTCCTCTCTGGACCTAATTGCTGAAAAGTAAAAGGCAAGAAAGTGTTTCATGGCTACGACATTCAATCGTGTGATGTGCCTTGAGAAAGATTATGTTGGGGGGATTATTTGAGATTTCCTGGTAGCATAGTGCAGATGATTCAATTCTGCTGAGTTTTATCAGCAGTAAAATCATAATTTTCTGAAATCTTCATTTGCTGGCTCACATTGGGGAAAAATGAGTCAAAAACTGGTCTCACTGATTGGGAGCAGCCCTCCATCCCTGAACTTAATCATAGTGAGTTGTCAGGCCTTCCAGAGCATTGCAGGGAAAGAGATTTGGAGTTCAGGACAAATCAATACAGCAGTCGAAGCTGAAATAGGACCTGCCCCTTCCTGACCTGGATCGGGAATGGGGTAGCCAGCAGGAGGAGGGAGGTGATGGTGCCCCTGGACTCCGCACTCGTGAGACTGAGTACTGGGTTCAGTTTTGGACACCACAGGATCAGAAGGACATTGAGGTGCTGGAGCGGGGCCGGAGAAGGACAACAAGACTGGGGAAAGGGCTGGAGAACAGGACCTGTGAAGACTAGGAACTGGAGTTGTTGAGTCTAGAGAAGAGAAAGCTGAGAGGAGACCTTTTTGCTCTCTCAAAGGAGGTTGTAGCCAGGCTGATGCTGGTCTCTTCTCCCAAATTACTAATGATAGGACGAGGGGAAATGGCTTAAAGTTGCATCGGGTGAGGTTTAGATTGGATCTTTGGAAGAAGCTCTTTGCTGAGGGAGTGGTTGGGCCCTGGAAGAGGCCTTCCAGGGAGCTGGTGGAGTCCCCATCCCTGGAGGTGTTTTAAAAGCAAGTAGCTAGAGCCCTTGAGGCCATGGTGGAGGAGTTAGGGAGCTGCTGGACTTGATGCTCCTGGAGATCCTTTCCAGCCAGGATGATTCTATGATCTATGATTCTATGAAAAATAATAATGGTCCAGTGCAGAGCCACAGAGATTATGAAGGGAGGGGAGCATCTCCCTGATGAGGAAAGGCTGAGGGAGCTGCGTCTCTAGAGCTTGGAAAAAAGGAGACTGAGGGGTGACCCCATTAACGTTGATAAATACGGAAGGGGCGGGTGTCGGGGTGTTCAGGTGACTGTGGACAAACACAAGTGCCCTTACTCTAAAAAGTGCCAACTCTGCCAATTGGGGCAGAAAATACAGAGGCAAATATTAATTTATTTAACCTTGGTAGGGGAGCACGGAGTAATAAAGGAGCAGAAGCCTGGGTAGGCAGACCTATAACCAAGGACATGGCCATCACTGAGTTTATAAAAGGATTCTGAAGCATATTAATATAATTAGGGGTGCAGTTCTGAGCCAAACTTTTCTAGCACCACCACATCAAATTTATGCTGATTTTTACCAGAAAGGATTCTTGGTACAGAAATGCCAAGTACAAATGGAAAATACATTTTCCCCATCAAAAAAAAACCCCATAATAAAGTCATTCAAAATATTTGGATGGTGTCATGACAAAAGCAGCTGCAGTCTAAAACTCGCATGTAAATGCTCTTAATGAGGGGAAGTGCCTTTAACAGATGAGAAGTTGCAAAATTGTGAGGAAACAAAAATCCTCGGCAAATTTCTTAGGCATCTGCTGAGAATTTAGCCACAGAATGGGGAGACCCACCCTTTTTGTGAGATAGAAGGACAAGGATTACTGTCCTCTCCCTCAGTCTTGATGTTTTCTGGTTTCTGCTGTGAGAGAAGGTAATTGTAAGCAGCAGATCATAGCAACGAGTTGAAGCCATTCCTGACTTGCAGTAGCCTTCAGGAGTTGCTAAGCATCTAGTCTTTTTTTTTGTTGGAAAATGAATGGCCATGTTTACGTAGAAAAAGACATCAAAAGATGCTAATACAGAATTATTGAGGCTGGAAAAGACCTCCAAGACCATTCAGCCCAGCCCAGGACCTAACATCACCACAATTAGCCACACCAGGGCACTCGAGGCCACAGCCAGGCTGGCCTTCCAGACCTCCAGGAGATTCCATGGAGATTCCACCCCTGCCCTGGGCAGTCCAGTCCAGGCTCTGATCCTGAGGAAGGGCTTCCTGACACTCAACCTAACCCTCCCCTGGCAGAGTCCAACCATCAACCCTACTCTACAAGGTCACCCCTAAACCAGATCCCCCAACACCAGATCTAAGTGAGTTTTAAACTCATCCAGGGATGGGGACTGAGCCACCACCCTGAACAGCCCATCCCAGTACCTGACCACTCTCTCCAAGAAGAATCTCTTCCTGATGGCCAGTATGACCCTCCCCTGGTGGAGCTGGAAGCCCTTCCCTCTGCTTCTGTCACTAATGACCTGTGAGAAGAGCCCAGCACCAACATCTCTGTGGGGTTCTTTCAGATGGTTGTAGAGAGCAATGAGGTCTCCCCTCAGCCTCCTCTTCCTCAGTCTAAACAGCCCCAACTCTCTTCATCTCTCCCCATCACATTGATTCTCCAGCCCCTTCCCCAACTTTGTTACCCTCCTCTGCCCTCACTCCAGCACCTCAATG
>VXBP01003275.1:16444-33542 GCA_013400115.1 Rhinopomastus cyanomelas | reverse complement strand
AGGGCTGCTCATTGTGCCCCATAGCTTGGTCCTCTCCATCCTGGTCCTTCCCCTCTGCCCCACAGAGTGGCCTTGTGGCCCCCACCCAGTGCCCCATAGAGGGTCCTTGTGCCCCACAGACTGGCCCTGTCACCCATCCCCAGAGCCCCATAGAGGGTCTTTGTGTCCCAAAGTGGCCCTGTCACCCATCCCCAGTGCCCCAGAGTGTCCTTGTGCCCCACAGAGTGACCCTGTCCCCCCCAGCACCCCCCAGAGTGTCCCTCCTCTCATGTCCCCCCAGAGGAACTCTGTGCCCCACAGAGTGTCCCTGCCCTCTCCCAGTGCCCCATGGTCTCCCTCTCACCCTGCCCCCAAACACACCCCACCCCACAGCATGACCCACAGAGCAGAGCAGGCGGGAGGCAGCAGTGACATCACATGTTTGGGGGGAACATTTCTGGGGGGGGGGACAGGACCCCCTCTGATCAGCCCAGGGAGGGGGTAATCACAGCCCTGCAGCCCCCCACCCTCACCCTACCCCCACCCTCACCTCAGGGTGCTGCTGGGCAGGGTGACCCCACAAATGTCCTTGGGGTGGCTCCATCCTGTCCCTGACCCCACCTCGGGGCTGATTCCTGCCTGCCCACACCAGTTGTGGCTGGTACTGGGAGGAACTGGTGGCACTTCCCCCTCCCAGTGCCCGTCACTAGTCACACGGCAGCTGAGACAAGGTCATGGGACCCCCCCCCCTTCTCCACCCTGTAGCACCCTAGGGTGATGGGGAGAATTCTCAGCAGCACCCTGGGGTGGGACAGGGACCCCCCAGTATCACCACAGGGTGAGGTGGAGACCCCCAGTGTCACCACCGGGTGGGGTAGGGGTCCCCAGTTTCACTGTAGGGTGGGGTGGCAACCCCTAGCAGCACCCTGGAGTAGGACAGGGACCTCCCAGTGTCACCCGGGGATGGGACAGGAACTCCTGGAGTGGGACAGTAAGCCTCCAGCAAAACCCAGCGGTGGGACAGGGCCTCCTGGAGTGGGGCAGGGACACCCAGTGCAGGATGGGGAACCCCCGTCACTCTGGAGTGGGACATGGACTCCCCGGCATGGACAAGGGACCCCCACTGTCATCCTGGGGTGGGACAAGGGCCCCCTGGCATCACCCTGGAGTGGGACAGAGACCCCCTGGGGTGGGACAAGGACCTCCTGGAGATGAGATACAGCCCCCTAAACAGACAGAGACCCCCGACACCATCCAGTCCCCACTCTGTAGGGACCACACAGCTTGAAGACTCCAGTTAGGGGGGTCCCTACTCTATACTGGGGGGGTGTCTCCCTCTAGCGCAGATCATCGGGGGTGAAGAGCCCCCGGGCCCGGCGCAGGACAGAATCCTTGGTGGGATCGTAGGGATGCTCCTTGGAAGGGATCTCCAGGACGGCTGGGATGGGGCGGTGATGGGCATCCACGGCGTGGCGGATCATCTCGGCCAGGCACTGGCTGATCAGGATGATCCCGATGTCTTCCCGGTTCAGGAAACTCCTGGATTTTGGGGAGGAAGAGAGTGGGGGAACACGGTGTGGGGTCGGGGGCTCTCAAGAGACTCAGCAACGGCCTCGGGAACGGCCACGGGGGACTCGGGAAGGGCCTCAGGGATTCGGGACTGGGCTCAGGAACTGGGGAATGGCCTTAGGTACCCGGGAATGGCCTCCGGGGAACCCGGAAAGGGCCACGGAGGACCGGGGAAAGGCCTCAGAGATTCAGGAAAGGTCACGGGGGCCTCGGGAGGGCCTACGGAGGACCCCGGAGTGGCCTTAGGGACCCGGGACTGGCCACGGGGCACTCGGGATGGGCCACACGCCTCCCGTTAGGCCTCCCAACCTCCGGTTCGGCCTCAGGCCTGAACCCCAACCCCCTTCCCACCCCTACTTAGGCCGCGGCCTACCGGAAGGTCTCCTCGATCTCAGCCAGGCTGGTCTCCTTCTCCACCACAAGGAAGTTGGGCTTGCGGTGCTTGTCCAGCTCGCCCACCCCTCCCAGCAGGAAGCCCGTCACCGTGTCCTCATCGCCCACCACCGCGATCAATTTGCCCCGGCCCGACATCGCCCTCCCCTCCCGGCACTGGCACCGGCAGCGCCGCCGCTTCCGGGTTGGAGGGGGTGGGGGTGGGGATAGGGGAGGGGCTGCGCATGCACCCGCGCTGAGACCACGCCCACTGGCTGTATGGCCGCGCCCCTGACTATGTCCCCCACCTCCTCCCAGTGACCCCGCCCATGGGCTGCTGCGGCACCTCCACCTCCCCGCTGGCCACACCCCCTGCGGCCAAGGGAACAGCACGGGTGAGCGCTGGCCACACCCCTTGCGCTGTGGCCAACCCCCTCCGCCTGGCCCCGCCCACTGGCGGATGTGGCCCTGCCCCTTCCCACTGGCCACTGCCACCACTCCCCCCTCCGCGCCTGTCACTCAGCGCCCTCCCTCCTTGGCCACGCCCCCTCGCCGTGCCCGTGACCCTGTCCCTTTCCTTCTGGCCACGCCCACTGGTGCTATGGCCGCGCCCCCTCCCACTAGCACCAGGGGTAGCCACGTGGGTAAGCGCTGGCCCACTTGCTCTGTAGCCACTCTCCCAGTAGGCACGCCCATCGTTGCCGCAGCAACCTTACGAGGAGCGATGGCCACGCCCCCAAGCGGTGATGACTACGCCCTCTCCTCGCTGGCCACGCCCCTCTTGCTAGGCGAACCACGCCGTTGAGCACTGACCACGCCCCCTATCTCTGGCCACGTGCCCCACCCCGCCACGCCTCCCTCTCCCGTAGTGTCCTCACCCGGACCCGCAAGACTTCCCCGTCTACCCTCTCCCTTTGCCTCCTCCCAGTGCTTTACTGGGAGGGACAAGACCCCTTGAGGGGAAACTGCTCTGGACCCCAGTATCCACCCCTGGAGTCCCAGCAGACCCCAGTATCCACCATCCCTCAACCAGCTCCACTCCACAACCACCACCAGTCCTCTCCCAGTGCTTTATTGGTGCCTTCAAAAAACCCTCCTCGGAGAAACCTCCAGGAGCTGCTGCCGGGACCCTCCCAGTAGCCCCTTTACTGGGGTGGGTGGGCGGTCCCAAGGCGGGGGGGCTCTTAGGGGACGGTGACACGGTAGGGGCTGCCGGGGACGTTGTCATCCCCCCAGCGCAGGATGAGGACGTAGTCCCCCTTCTCTTTCACGGTGTAGGTGACGTTGTAGACCCTGTTGCCCACGTGCTTGACATAGACCTCCTCGCAGGGGGTCTTGGGGCCGTGGACCCCCACCATCAGCATGTTGGTACCTTTTGGGGGGAGGGAAGGTCATGTCTCCTTGCTCTGGAGACCCCAGACTCATCATCGGAGCTTGGAAACCACCCTCAATGCCTCCTCTAGCCTTGAGCTCCCAAGACCCCCCCCACAATGACTCATGGACCCCAAGATGCTCCAAGACCCCGCTCCAATGATCCAATGACCCAAAGACCCTCCAAGACCCCCCTAAAGATCCATTGACCCCCAAGCCCCTCCAAGACCCCCCCAAAGATCCATTGACCCCCAAGCCCCCTCTCCAATGATTCAATGACCCAAAGACTCCTCTCCAAAGATCCATTGACCCCAAGACCCCCTGCACAACGACCCATTGACTCCAAGGCCCCCCCAACGCTCCCCAGACCCCCAAGACACACCACACAATGACCCACTCACCCCAAGACACCCCCCTGCCCCCTCCAACTCACCAGCCTTGCTGCAGTCTACAGTGAAGTGGTTCTTCTGGCCAAGGAAGGCTGTGGACAACCCTGGTCCTCGTGCCACCACCTTGGAGGCATCTGAAGAGAACTTGGGAAGCCCCCCAAAAGCTGGGGTTCCCCTCGACGTCGATGTCCCCCCTCGCGTCACTGTCTCCACCAGCACCGTCGACGTCTCGTGCAGGCTGTGTCCTCCTGAGAGACGGGGACCTAGGGGGTGTGGGGACACCATCAAGAACCCTATGGAGACCGTAGGTCCTACAACCTCCTTCTGCAGACCATGCTGGTCACCCCTGATCCTACAACCCCACCAGATGGCAGCACCTTGAAGACCTCCCATTACTGACACCTTGGGGTTCCTCCATTACATCACCACAAGAACCCCTTTTCCCACCCTTCCCACCACCCTGGAGACCCCTTGTCACCCCCAAAGAAGCCATCTCTGCCTCCCCACAAGTCCATACCAGTGACCTTGGCCTTGAAGGGGCTACCAACGATGTGATGGGGGCCACCATACTTGATGGAGATGAGGTAGTTGCCAGGGGCCATGGGGGTGTAGGTGACTCTGTGGCCCTCGGCACACTCCACGCAGTCCAGCTTCACCTTGGAGGGACCATCGATGGTGACGGCTAGTGCACCTGCCCCTGCGTTGGCCGTCTTCACCAGGAACTCTGAGGTCACCCCTGTACCAGGGCCAGCAGCTCATAGCACCAGGATACGGTCCCATAGCCACCAGTTTATGATGGTGACCATGTTGCCACCTCCTCAAGATGTGGCTTTGTGACATCGTGTCATATTGCCAGCCTGTGGACCACCTCCCCATGGACAAGTCTTCATGGCCATCACCCTACAGCTTCATCTCCATGGCCACCACAACCCTCCCTTGGCCATCATATGGATCACAGCCATGGTGTTGATGCCTCCCATGGCCACCACCCCACAGCTACCTCCCCAGTGCCACCTTCATCCCCCCACGGCCACCATGTTGACCACAGCCATTATGTTGGCCATGGCCACGGTGTTAATGATGGCCATGACCATGGCCCCCATCCCAGGACCATGGCCACGATCACATCTTGGTGGCCACATCCAAAGTGCCACCACCCCACAACCACCTCTCCACCCTTCCCCTGGCCACCACGTCAACCCAGACCACAAGGTCACCCACGACGGCCTCCCACCCTGTTGCTTGTCCCGTGGCGTCACCTGTGAGGCCGCCCTCAAGGCCGGGGCCGTAGGCTGTGACGAGGCCAGGGTCACCGGCCTGGCTCTGCTCGCCCACGCGGATGTTGAAGGGGCTGCCGGGGACGTGGCGCCCGTTGAAGCGCAGGTCGATGGAGTGCACCCCGTTCTCCCGTGGCAGGAACCCGATCGAGTACTTGTCTGTGGGGACAGCGGCACCCCCGCGCCCAGTTACCCAGCCACCTGGTCACCCCATCACTCGGTCACCCCGCCACCCTGTAACCCAGTGATCCCATCACCCAGTTGCCCAATCCCATGGTCACCCAGTCAGGCAGTGGCCCCACCACCCTCTCAGCCCAACACCCAGCCACCCAGTCATATTATCCCAAATCCTATAACCCCTGAGCCCATAACCCTTGACCCCATAACCCCCTGCTGTTTCGCTCAGACAGCTAGCACCCCTCAACGCTACCAGCTGGGGCGTCTCCCGACCCCAGAACCCCACATACCCATGACCCTGTCACCCCAAATTCCACCCCCCCGACCCCTGACCCACCGCTGTCGAGCTCGGACACGTAGCACTCCTCGACGCTGCCGCCGGGGGTGTGCACCTTGGCATCGATGACGCCCCGAGCCCCGTTGAGCTGCACCGCGAACGATGCCGGCTGGTTCACCGACACAGTCTCCTGTGGGGGGCACCCATGGGTGCCAGCAGAGAGGTCAAGGGCTTGTGGGTGCCAAGTGGGGCTGGGTTGGTGGTTGGGATCCAAGGGTGGTGCTGGAGGGGCTCTCAAGTGGGTCTGGGGTGGTACTGGAGCACCCAAGGGTGACACAGGGTATGGGGGTGGCATCATGGGTGGCGCTGGAGGGGGACCCATGGGTGCCAATGGGGTGCCAAGTGGGGATGTGGTGGTGTTTAGGACCTAAGGATGGCACTGAAAGGGTCCAAAGTGGGTCTGGGGTGGTACTGGGGTACCCAAGGTTGAACACAGGGCATGAGATGGCATCATGGGTGGCACTTCAGGGGGTCCCATGGGTGCCAGGTGGTCCAGAGGTTGGTAGTGGGGGACCCAAGAACTTGGTTCCCTGGGGTGGGGTGCCACTGGGTGCTCAGAGTGGGTGCCAGTGGGTGTCACTGGGTGCCCATGGAGGGGGTACCTGCAGACTGGTGACGGTGAGGCGCCGGGCATCATCGGAGTGAGAGGCCACCGGCACCACGAAGGGGCTGTCGGGGATGTGTTCCTCGTTGAACTTGATGGACACCTCGTAGTCACCTGGGGTGGGGGACACACACGGGGTCACCCAGCCATGGGACAACCAACCCATGAGGCCATCACCCAACAGGGGCACCAGTCCATGGGGTCTCCCATCCCATGGGAAGGGCCCTCATGTGGGGCCACCAGTCCATGGGGACATCATCCCATGGGGTCACCAACTCTTAGTCTCCATCTCTCAGGGTCATCATCCCTTGGGGGCCACCATTCCTGAGGCCAACAACCCTTCTGGCCAACAGCTCTTGGGGGCTACCAATCCATAGAGGCCGCCATCCCACAGGGTGACCATCCCCTGGGGCCCACCCTTGGGTGCTTCTGGGGGTTTTGGGGCGAGGGGCACTGCTGGGAACCCACCGGGCTCCTGGACGAGGTAGGAGACCCCACAGGAGCCATCCTTGCGGTCCTCGAAGGAGATCTCAGCCTTGCTGGGTCCCTCCACCGCGATGGAGAGGCCCCCGGCCCCTGCCTCCCGCGTCCAGATGCTGAACTCGGCTGGGGAGAGGGACACCCGTGGGTGCTCCCGATCTCTGGTGGCACCTCCAGGGCCAGCGCTGGCCCCAGACGCTGTGCCCTGTGGTCCTATGCCCATAGCCTCCCCATGGCACCCACAGCCACCCCACCCTATAGCACCCACAGCCACCCTACAGCACCCACAGCCACCCTTGGACACCCCTTTACGCCCTCCATGTTCCCCATAACCCACCCTGTACCCCCTTACCTGGCACCCCAGCCACTCCACGCTGGAGCCCGGTGCCCCCTGCCCTCACTTTATGGGCACCCCCTTCACCCAGGGGTCCCACAGTGAACTGGAAGGGGCTCCCCGGGACGTGCTGGCCCCGATACTTGACGCTGACAGTGTGGGGTCCCATCTCTTGGGGTACGAAGCGGACGCTGTAGACCCCCTGGGCCCCCGGCACCACCTCGGCCTCGAAACGCTGCCCCGAGGGGCTCAGCACCTGCGCCGACAGCTCCTGCGCCGACGTCTCGCCTGCAGGCACGCGACGGGCGCCCTGTCACTGGGTGCTCTGGTACCCCGGCACCCCAGCACGGGGTGCTCTGGTACCTCAGCGCCCTGCTACTGGGTGCTCGGACACTTCTGTGCCCCAGCACTGGGTGCTCTGGCACCCTGGCATCATGGCAACGGGGCACCCTGACACCCAGTACCGTGTAGTCAGGGCACCCTGCCCCCCATCCCCACAGCACCCCAGCAGCACCAGTGCGAACACAGTCCTATTCCCCAGTCCCTGTGCAAGAGCACCCAGCCCTCACCCAACAGCACCCACCCTTCGCCCAACAGCACCCACCTTCCTGGTTGCGCGCGATGGGTCCGAAGGAGCCCAGGCTGTCCCGGCTGAGGAAGCCCCCAAAGACATTGGGGAAAGGGTCTCCCCCGACCTGGGTGGACTCCTCGACGCGGACCTCGCGGGTGGTCTCCCCCGCCCGTGTCTGGCTGATCTGGGTGCGCTCGGTGCGGGTGTAGGTGTGGCTGCTGCGCGTGAAGCTGCGCGTCAGCCGCTCCTGTGCCGACACCATCTGGAACCAGTTGCCTATTCCGGAGGGGTGGAATGTATTGGGTACCAGGTCGACGTGGGGTCGGGGAGGGACGGGTGGGATGGAGGGAGGGAGGGGTGGAGGGATGATGGAGAGAGGGATGGGGGGATGCAGGAAGTGATGGATTGAGGATGGAGAGACAGAGGGATGGAGGGAGGGATGGATGGAGAAAGATGGATGGAGAGAGGGATGGAGGGGTGGATGGGCATGTGGAGGGAGGGATGGAAAGAGGGATGGAAAGAGGGTTGGAGGGATGGAGGCAGAGAGGGAGGGACAACAGGAGGAAGGATGGATGGAGGGAAGGATGGAGACACAGGTAAAGACAAAGAGAAGGACAGGTGGGCAGGGAGAGAAGGAAGGAGGTGGCCATCAGACCTGGAGCAGCCAAGAAACATCTCCCCGCTCCCAAGCCCCACTGAGGAGGGTGAGAACGTAGCTGGAGGAGGAAGAAGATGAAGACCAGGTCCTACCTGGAATCTTGAGGTTGAGGTCACAGGTGCTGCCGATGGTGGCAATGGAGGGAGCCTGGCGCCGGCGGGTGATGCTCTCCTTCATCCGCCCTTCACCCGTCACCTTCACCGTGAAGGGACTTCCTGTGGGTGAAGGTCACACCTCAAGGACCTGGTCACACAGATGGGACCTCATGGCCACCCCCACCACATCCCTCCCTCTCCCCAACCTGGGACGTGTTTGTCGGCAAACTTGATGTTGATGATGTAGTTGCCCGGCTCGGTCGGGCAGTAGGTGACCTTGCAGGTGCCATCCTCCACATCCTCACAGTTGATGTCCACCTTGCTGGGACCTTCGATGGACAGGCCCAGCCCACCGTAACCTGAGGGGACACAAGAACATGGTCAAGGAGGTCCCATGACTGGGGTCACCAACCCAACCGGGGTCAAAATGTGGCCACCAAACAGCCTTAGCCATGGTCTCTTGGTGGCCACCACACCATCCTGGCTGTGGTCACACAATGGCCACCATCCCATCTTGACCATACTCATGGTCACTACACCATGACCTTCTCAGCTATGGCTTGGCCACCACCCCATCTTGAACACAGTCACGGTCACCTACCATGACCTCAGCTATGGTTGCTCCATGGTTTTGGCCACCATCCCAACCCAAGGTGACCATGGCAATGACCTGACCTTGGCCACCAACCCACAGCCATAGCCACCAATGCCCAGAGGTCCCTCACCAGCACTTCGCGTGTCCACGATGAACTCCGCCATCTCGAAGGTGTGACCTTCCACCAGCCCCTTGCCCCACACCTTCACCCGGCTGGCATCACCGATCTCCGACTGTCCCACCAGGATCTTGAAGGGGCTGTTGGTGACGTGTTGGCCACTCTTCTTCACGCTGACCACGTGCTCGCCCACCTCCTTGGGTGTGAATGAGATGCCTGGGGAGAAGAGAACATGCACAATGTGGTCACATGGTGGCCACCAGTCTCTGGTCAATACCACCAGCTACTGGTCACCACCATCAGATTTTGGTCACCACCACCAGCCCCTGGCCACAATCTCTAATACTTGGTCACCATAACCACCCTTTGGTGACCACTAGCCTCTAGCAACCACCTTTACCAGCCCTGGCCACCACCACCCCCTGGCCACAATCTCTATTCCCTGGTCACCACGACCATCCTCTGGTCACCACCAGCCTCTGCCCACCACCTCCACCAGCCCTGGTCACCACCATCAGCCCCCGGTCACCACCACCAGTCTCTGGCCACCTCCACCAGACCCCGGCCATCATCGAGAAGCCCTAACAGTGACCACCAAACGCCTGGACACCTAAAACCACCAAATCACCCCATCCTGATGACCCTCTCTCCCCATCTTCTTGTGTCCCCACCACATCCCAGCACTCCCAGGACCTCCAGCTTACCGATGTGACGGTTGGGCAACCGTTTGAGCAGACAGGGCTCCTCGTTGCCTGATGGTGCCCTGATGCTGGCTGTCAGCAGGCTCAGGTCAGTCTCTGTGATCTTCAGGGAGACATCGGTTGAGGTGCCCACGTTGAGTTGGGATGTCCGCATGGAGTCGTCTCCTAGGGACATGGCCACCAGTGAGAAGCAGGACAGTAGCCCAAGGTAGGTGGGGTCTTGTAGGCCATGTAGGAGGGTCTTGGGGGCCATGAATGGATCCCATCACCCCAAAGATGCCTCCAAGACCATGAATGGATCCCCATGACCCCTCAAAGGCCACCAAGACATGAAGGGATCCCAATGCCCACATAGACACCACCAAGACCATGAGGGGATCCCATCACCCCATGACCATCCATGAAGGGATCCCCATGACCCCACAGATGACCCCATGACCATAAAGGGATCTCAACACCCCCACAGATGCCTCCAAGACCACATAGGGTTATCACCACCCCACAGATGCCCCATGATCATGCCATGGCCATATGAAGCTTCCAAAGACCTCAGAGAAGATCCTCATGACCCTGGAGGTCCCATCTCACCAGTGATCTTGGCCGTGAAGGGACTCCCCGGGATGTGTTTGTCATCGAAGCGGACAATGATGTTGTAGTCCCCAGGGGCGGTGGGAAGGTAGGACACGGTGCAGGTCCCATCCTTGTTGTCCTGGCAGGTGATCTCTGCCTTGGATGGTCCTTCCACAGCCAATGACAGCCCACCTGGATGAGACATTTGGTAAAGTATGGTGGCTACCATAGAGGAGAGAACTAGGACCATGATGGCTGCCATAGGGTTGGACAGACTATGGTATCCACCAAGAATGAGAAGAGTGGGACCATGGTGGCCACCACGAGGTTGAATAGACTGTGGTGGACGCTATCAAGAGCTGTTGGTTGGAAGTCTCCAAACCCTTCCCTAGGAGCTCTGTGGTAGCTCCACTGACCTTCTCCGGCATCCTTGGTGACAATGGTGAAGGTGCAGGGCTTGTTGACCATGCCATGGCTCAAGCCTGGCCCGTAGGCGCTCACATGACGGGGGTTGATGGCATCGACGTAGAACTGGAGAGGACTTCCTGGAGACACAACCATGGGGGGGGGTGGTTCTACCATGATGGGTTTTTCTACCACGATGGGTTCTTCAACCCAATCATGACGAGCAGCCTTCCTGAACCGCCTCCCAGCACCTTCCAGTGATCTCACCAGGGATATGGTTGCCATCGTAGCGGATGTCCATCTCATGGAGACCTTTCTCGGTGGGGGCGTAGCGCACTGTCACCGTCCCGTCCTTGTTGTCGGTGATGTTGGGTCGCGCTGTCTTCCCTGAGGGCATCCGGACCTCTCCTGGGGACAACCACGTCAGCCACAGGGTTGGCTCTCGCCCCACAGCACCCCACAACCAGGTCCATGGGCCACCCCACCCCATACCTGTGATTTCACCCTTCTGCACGGTGAAGGGGATGACGAGGTTGAAGGGCCGGAGATTCTCAGCAGTGGCAGGAGGTTCCTCTGTTGCCTGATGCCGTGGGGCAGACAAGAGGGGGTCACCATCATCTCCCATCCCTCTTGTGCCCTCCATGACCCCAACCCCACAGTGCCCACCAAAAACCCAACCCCCTGCTGCTTACCACGACCCCAACCCCCTGGTGCCCGGCACCGCCACCCTGTAGGACACCCACCATAACGTGGAAGGGGCTGTTGGGGACGTTCTCCCCGCCGAAGCGGATGGTGATGACGTATTTGCCCGGCTCGGGGGCTGTGTAGTAGATATCGAAGGTCCCATCATGGTTCTCTACCACATCCACGTCCAGCTCCGCCCCATCGGGGGTGGACACCTTGCAGGTCACTTTGCCTTGACCAGCAGCTTTGGCGTCTACTGTGATCACCGTCTCCTCCCCAATCTGGATGGTGGGACCCAAGCAGGCACCTGTAGGGCGGAGATCATGAACATGGTCATGGTGAAGGTCATCATGATGGTCATGGTGATGATCTTAATCAAGATGATAGTCATGGTGATGGTCACGGTGATGGTCATGATCTTGGTCATGGCAATAGTCATGGTAATGACCATGATGAAGGTCTTGGTGACAGTAATGGTCATTATGATGTTGATGGTCATGATCTTGGTCATGGCGATGGCCATGGTTGAAGGTCATTGTGATAGTCACGGTGAAGACCATGATGAAGGTCATGATGAAGGTCATGATGAAGGCCATGGCTATGGTCATGGTGATGGCCATGACAATGCTCATGATGAAGGTGACGATGATGGTCACGGTGATGGTCACAGTCATGGCTCTAATGGACCCCACGCTTCCACCCCACAAGCTCCCACCCCAGCCCCACTTACCCAGTCCATGGCCCCCGATGGAGACTGCAAAGAGACACCAGGGAGAGGAAGGTGAGAAAGGGGGCAGGAGGGTGGGTTAGGGGGCTCTGGGGGGCCCAGGGGATCTTGGAGGTCCTGATCTGATCTGTGGGGACCCATGGGGATAGGACGTGGTGGTGGGACAGGTGGGGCTATGGGGCAGAGGTTAGCTGTGGGGGGCAGGGGATGATGGGGGAAGAGCAGGAGTCTGTGGGGCAGGAGGGGGAAGCTATAGGGCAGCTCAGGGATGCATGGGATAGGATGGGGGTCTGTGGGGCAGCACAGGGTTGCTATGGGGCAGCGAGGGGATGCAATGAGGTGCCATGGGCAGCATGAGGAGGCAATGGGGTGCCATGGGGATGACTGGGGCAGCACAGGGACACTACAGGGGTGCCATAGGGCAGCGCCGTGGGGCAGGACTCACCCGTGACGAGACACTTGCTGGCGTCGCCGGAGGGCACGGCGTGGATGCGGAAGGGTGACGAAGGGATCTCGTCCCCCCCGTACTTGATGGTGATGGTGTAGCGCCCCGGTAGGTCGGGCACGTAGGACACCGTGTAGGTGCCATCCCCGTTGTCCCGGATCGAGGCCTTCTTGGGCTGCCCCTCGGGGTCCTGCGGCCACCACCCAGATCAGTGCCCAATGCCGTGGGTGCCATGGCAGCACCCACAGTCTGGGACTCAGCGCCCCAATAAACGGCTGTCAGGTCTACCCGTGGGCCTCAGCCCCCAATGCCGTGGGTGCCGGGTCTACCGATGGGTGTCTCCACCCAACAGTTGCCAAGATCCCCTTCCTCCACCACAAGCCACCCCACACTGTCTCCCCCCATGCCCACCGGGTTGATCCCCCGCCGTCCCCCCGCCCTGCCAGCACCCACGGGTGCTCACCAGGATCTGGACGGTGAGCAGCCCCTCTCCGGCGTCACGGGCGTCGATGGTGAACTCCACGGGGAGACTGGCTGGGATCCCGCTGGCGCTCAGCCCCGGCCCGCTGGCCCGGACCTTACTGGCATCGTGGGCCGGGAGCACCTTGATCTTGAAGGGGCTACGGGGCAGCCACGGGGTGGGGAGGAGGTCAGTAGGGTGCTGGGTCACCCCTCCCTGTCTCCCTCCCCACGGGCGGGGGCGGTGATCACCTGCGGGGCACCTCCTGGTCGGCAAACTTGACAGCTACAGTGTAGGGGCCGTCGGTGGCCGGGGTGTAGGTGACCTTGTGGGTGCCATCACCGTTGTCCCGGACCTCCACGGGCTCCGCTAGACCTATGGGGTGGCAGCCGTCAGTGGGGCAGGGGGAGCCACGGGGTAGAGGACACGGGGAAGGACACCCCATGGAGAAGGACTGCGGTGGGTAGGGCACCCTGTAGGGTTGGAGACCCTGTGCAGAGTCCCACAGGATCTGTGGGGTTGGACGTCCTACAGGGTTGGGCACCCTATAGACTGCAGCATCTCCACGGGTAGGAGGTCCTATGGGGTCGGCCACCCTATGGCCCAGGGAGCGATGGGGTTACGGGCACCCTATGGAGCAGGACATCCCACAGTCCACAGCACCCACGGGGCAGGGGTCCCCTTCCCCACCCACCCCACCCCACGTGTCCTCCCCGTACCAGAAGGCCCCAGCAGGGTGACCTCGAGGGGGGCCAGTCCCGCCCCACTGCAGTCCACCGTGAAGGTCTGGGGCACACGGGCACGGACGCTGGGGCCCAACCCCGGCCCCGAACACTTGACCTTGCTGGGGTCCACCACGTCCTTCACCGGCACCCGGAAGGGGCTTCCTGTGGGGCACAGGTAGGTCAGCATGGTTATGGGGCCAGCATGGCCACAGGGGCAACACAGACTTGGGGTCAACAGGAACATGGGGTCAGTGTGGCCATGGCGCCAAACCATGGGTGACCTCAGCATGATCTTGGTGGCTAACACAAGGTGGCCACGCAGCCGGAACATCCACAGGACCACCCTAGAGTTGGCCATGGGGCCAGCACAGGCACCCAGGAGATCATCTCCACCTCCCAACTACACCAGTGGCTACCACGAGCCCGCATTTGCCCTCTAAACTCCCTGTCCCACCACGCACCAGGGATGGGGTGGCCACCAAAGGTGATGTTGACGTCGTAGTCACCAGCCGTGAAGGGGATGTACTCCACCGTGCAGCTCCCGTCCTTGTTGTCCTTGCAGGACATCTTGGCCTCGGAGGGACCTTCGATGGCCAGTCCCAGCCCACCGGTGCCTGCACCCCTGGGGATGAAGAAGCAGAGTCAAGGGCGATGGCCACCGTCATAGGATGATGGGAGATGCCACCTCCATGGGAAGCAGGTGGACATGCCACCTCCATGGCAAAGGGGTGGAGATGCCCCACCAGCAGCAGAGGGAGGTGCCACCTCTGTGGTTAGAAGGTGGAGGTGGAACCCCCAGTAGAAGAAGATGGAGGTAACATCTCCACGGGAGGTCTGGGAGGTGATGAGCTGGTGGCAGGAGGTGGCTAGGGGTCCATTGCCCACCTGGTCTCCACAGTGAAGCGGTTGGCCTTGCCAACAAGGCCACTCTCCAGACCAGGTCCATGTGCCCTCACCCGCCCGGGGTCGCAGCCCTCAGCCACCGTCACACGGAAGGGGCTCTTGGGGACGGCCACGTCATCGTAGGTCACCTCCACCCGGTGAACACCTAAGGGTGAGGGGATATGGTCACTCTCCACCCACCATGGAATGGGGGTTTGGGGGGGGATCTCATGAAGGTCAGAGGTCCCTCTTTGGGGTTTGAGGAGGTTCTCAGGGGGTTTGTGAATCCCAAATAGGTCCTTGTGTTGGGTTTTGAGGGATCTCAGAGGGTTTGATGGACCCTAAGAAGGGTTCTGAGGATCCTTGGTTGGGGTTTGAGGAGGTTCTCAAGGGGTTTGGGCATCTCAGAGGGTCCTTGTATTTGGTTTGGGGGGACTTCAAGGGCTTTGGAAGACCCTTAGAAAGGTTTTGGTTGGGGTTTGAGGAGATTCTGAAGGGGTTTGTGGTTCTTGAGAGGTCTTGTGGGTCTTTGGGCTGGGTTTCGGAGGATCTCAACGGGTTGGAGGGTCTCTGGTTGGGGCTTGAGTTGGTTCTCAAGGGGTTTGATCTCAGAGGGTCCCTGGGGCTTTCAGGGGGCTGGAAGAACCCTTGGTGGAGTTTGGAGAACCCTCGGTGGGGTTTTGCTTGTCCTCAGCTGGGGACTGGGATCATCTTGAGGTGGTTTTGGGGTCCTTGCTTGGGATCTGGGTGCTCTCTGAGCTTTGGGGGGCCCTCACCATCCTCGTAGGGGGTGTAGTCCACGCGGTAGGTGCCATCTCCGTGGTCGGTGATGTAGGCTTCGGTGGTGGCCCCCGAGGGATTGACCACTCGGGCTTTGATGTGGGGTCCCCCCGTCTTGGTGAGAGCTCGAGCATCCACCGTGAAGTCAGTGCCCACCTCACGCAGGACCCCTGGGGAACAGCACCCTCAGCACCCAGCGCCACGAGGCCCCATCTGGGAGTGGTGCCCACAGCAGCCCCCACATGAAGAAACCCCCTGGAGATGTGGGGACCACACAACCACCCCCCACACCCCCTTCCCTTTCCCACTTTCCCTCTCCCTGTCCGCTTCCACTCGCCCTCTCACCTCTGGCCTCCACCCCCTTGCCGTAGACCTTGACGGCGCCAGTGTCCACGGCAGGATCAACGGTGACCCTGACGGGGAATTTGGGCACGGCCCGGCCGCCGTACTTGATGGTGATGGTGTAGGCGCCAGCGAGCGCCGGCGTGTAGGTGATGGTGTAGGTGCCGTCGCGGTTGTCCTGCAGGACCACCTCGGCCTTCACGCCGGCGTCCGAAATTATCTCGATGGTCAGCTCGGCGTCGCCGGCTTTGGAGCAGTCGACCATGAAGGTGGCCACTTCCCCCGCCTTCCCTCTCTCCAGCCCGGGGCCGCTGGCCGTCACCTTCTCGGGGTCGAAGACCGGCGTCACCTTGGCCTTGAAGGGGCTGCCGGGGATGTGCCGGTCGGCAAAGAGGATGTTGATGGAGTAGTCACCCGGCTCAGTGGGCAGGTAGGAGACGGCGCAGGAGCCATCGCCGTTGTCCTGGCACTCGATCTTGGCTTCGCAGGGACCCTCCACCGTCAGCCCCAGGCCCCCGGTGCCGGCCCCCTTGGTGTCAATGGTGAACGGGGCCGGCGTGCCGACGCGGCCCCCCTGGAGACCGGGGCCGTAGGCGCTGACCTGTGGGGCGAGAGACGGAGAGGGGACTCAGGGGGGTGTCACGAGGGTGGGGGGACAGGGGATACCCCCCTTATATCCTTCCTAAACCCCCATAAGACCCCATATCCCTCCTATAGCCCCCATATCCTCTCATATTCTTCTTAATGCCCCTTATATTCCCCTCACATCCCCCCTATAACCCCCATATCCCCCTAATACCCCCCATAACCTCCCACAGCCCCTCCAATCCCCCCCATAATCCCCCATATCCCCTGACCTTGGCGGGGTCTGGGGGCAACAGGGCCTCCACTGGGAAGGGGCTGCCAGGGACTGGGTGCCCATCGTAGGTGACCTCGACCTTGTGGGGTCCTTCCTCAGTGGGGGTGAAGGTAACGGGGTGGGGACCCCCAGGGGGGGCAGCACCCACCGAGCAGGGTAGGGGGCGTCGGGAGGGGCCGGTGACCTTGACCTCCACCCGGCCTTGGCCCCCGGCACCCTGAGCCTCCACCGAGAACTCCTGGGCCCGACCCACCTCCACCTCTGTGGGTAGTGGGGGGACAACAGAGAGGGGTCAGGGGAGCACCCATGGGTGCCCCAGACCCAAGACCACCTAAGGGTGCCACCCTGCACCCAGGAGGTCCAACACCCACCACCCCACACCCAAGGGTACCCCCACCCTATAGCCTCAGGGCCCCAGTGCCACACAAGGGTGCCACCAATGCCCCCACCAATGCCCCCATCCTACAGCCTGAGGAACCCAAAAGTGTCACCCCCACACCTGGGGGGGGGGGGCAAAGCACCCACACCCACCCAAAAGCGCCCCCACCCCATCCCCAAGGCTCCCCCCCCCCCCCCCCAGGGCACCCCACAC